>VZTM01020222.1:0-22718 GCA_013400555.1 Jacana jacana
CATCTCAAGTTTCCTTTTTTGTTGAAAGGTGTACTTGCCTACTCTCTGCATTAGCGCTGGCCTAGTGCAGAGCAGCTTTTCCGAGCAGTGTGCATAAAGAAGGAACAAGCACTTCGATTCTTGTACTAGATTCTCAAGGTATCTACCATTGTTAAAACAAAAATCCCTACATACCCTAAATATTTTCTGCTGTCTCTAGAATGGGCTAGAAATTTAAAGATCAGCTGCCACTATCTGCCTGTCAAAGCCGACTGCTGTGTCTTCCAGAGATATCACTGCTCTAGTAGGAAGCAAAGTTTATGAGCTACCAAATACCCACACAACTGCTCACCATGCACTAGGGAGTGAGTCTTCTGCATAAATATGAATATGCAAGAGTATGCAGAGTGCTGTCAGATTATGGAGCATTAACCTGCTTTAAAAGAAAGAAGAAAGCTGCAAGAACTAGTCATCTATTGGGCTGCTGACCTCAACATAGCCAACCCAGAACCTTGTAAAGGCTTTCAACAAAATAAGCCTAGATTTCTACCAAAAAGATTATCAAGGATAACCTTATAAAATTGCCAAAATCATTTAAACTGACAGTCCACTTCCCCATAAAAAACATGGAAGTGAGTTTCTTTCCCCATATAAAAATAGACGAACAGAATTAATTACCATCTCATCCTCCTCTGCTTTATTAACAAATTTCTTTTCTTCTTTCTCCATGTTTAGTACGATATGGAACTTCTCAACTTGAGATATGGAAGACCTTTAACAACAGAAGAATTAAAAATTGAAACAACATTACTGATTTTATAGCTAAATATTAGGTTGTTCTGAGTTACCTTCGGTAAGCACATACACATAAAACACACTGACACCACATTAATACAGATCTCAAAGTTTCACTATTACCAGTTTCCAGTAGTAATGGCCCAAGGAGCTCTAGCGAAGCTTTGAGATTCAACACTGAATGAATTCAAGTGAAATACTGCAGGAGCAGCAAGTTTTGAAGGAGGGAAAAGAGTATATACCAATTTAACATTCTACAGGCAGCAAGCAGGTTTTGGTACATTCTACAAACTTCACAATGAAAATGTAAATTAAACCTGTAAAAAAAAAACCCCAAACTTAGAAGTAGGTCAAGATTATACTTTTCTATCATCCTAGGCTGTNTCCACAAGGACATGCATTGTACCACTGAGAGGTGCATTTCTCATCTGAGAAGAAAAATAAGGATGTGCTAAAAATCATTTAGTTCCCATCTTAATCTTTCTAAATCAAGTCATGTTTAACAGCCAGTTAGTCTTTTCCCTTCTTTCCAATTCTTTTACCATTCAATTTGTATCAATGGGTTAATTTCTTATTGTAAATCTCTTCTAGTTGCACATCTTGAGGGATGCTTTGAGGATAATTTATCATCACAAGTTTCATGAATTGGTGAAGGCATGAAAAAACCATGAAGCTGTCTATGAGATGCACACATATCCCTGTTCCAGTAGGGAAGAACCACAAACAGACTACATACTGTGAAGCTCATCAGAAGTTTCAGTATCACAAAAATGAAGAGAATCAAAGATACTGAGTCAAAAAGCTAAAGTTTTGAAAATAAAACTGCATCCAACCTTCATTTGGGTACTCCTGTACACGTTAATTGTATACAGTTTATAGTTAATGCACCCGTATCCCATTCCCAGGGGACCACCCACCATAGTTAAAACTAATGAATAGCCAGTGCTCAACTCCCACAGCACAGACTGACTATCATTCTCTGCACTAATGTTGTACAGCCTTTGTTTTTATTTACTGCACATATGTAAATAGCTCTGAAGAGAGCACTTACTACAGCAGCCTGTATTAGCAGTCCTGAGGAGTCACTGCCATAGCACAAGTAGTTGTTGAAATTGTCTATTTTCAGACAAAATGCTGTTACAGGAAAAAAACAAAAAAATCAAGGTGAAAGCCTTAACTTCATCTCAGCTACCCACTGAAGACTAGGATGCCACTAAAGCACCAAAGCACAACCATTACCAAGTTCTTAGCTGTCATTAACTCCCCAACACTTTCACAAATCAAATCACCAGATCTGGAAGTCAGGTCCTCTGAAAGCCAGCCCCTGGATCCAGGCACTTACATTCAGCAGCAATGCCAACTTCAGAAGGTCCTTCCTCCCAGCTCCTGCAATTTATCAACATCATCACATCCTCACGTGTTTTCCCCAAGCTACCACTCCTCCTTTCCAGTTAAGCCAACAAATGAAACGAGAACCAACAGGAAAGGTTTCTGTTTCTGCTCCAATCTGGGTCTCCTCCTGAAATCTGCTGAATAAGGTCGTAGTGGAAGAAACCCATGCTCAAAGCAAAGAACTGCACTACAACACAGGGCTCAGTCACAGGTGAAAAACAACTTGGAATTTCACAAATTGAGTGCTTGATATAGTTTGTACTTTGTTCTGTATGGAAGGAAGCTAATTTGATAACAACTGTCTTCTCTAACAAGAGCACCACCTCACACTCTTTGTTTTATTAAGATGAAAATTGTCTCTTACTGTCCAATACTGAACTTCAATGAATACCTTTCTTATGCAGCTTTAATTTGGAAATTAAGCCAAAAGATATACACCACTGATACTTCCATATCTGGTACACAAGTCATGCAAGTTCTGGAACACATTTTTGTTTAAACTGCCATTTTTATTCACTAAATAGCTATTTATTCTGGGAAAGATACATTTATGAAGCCCATTAAATTCTGTCCTAAACCTACACAGGATTGCTGAGAAATGTCCCGAGAACAGTCTCTGAACTAATAACACCACACAACGTTATGTACACTGTACAAATCACGTTTTCAATCAAGAAGTCATGCAGCCAGGAAAAGCTTTGTGTATTTACAGAGTTACACTTCTAGAGTTCACAGCTCCTTGAGAGATCTATTAATCTATCATACTTGTAATAGTTTGTTCTTAAAAAACAAACATGCATTTCCCCACTACAGTGTGCTGCAACATCAAAACCGAGCCTGAAGGCAAGACTCCAACCTTGATGAACAAATCCAGCCTGATACAGGAAAGCACTAGGTAGCAAAATAAATGCAAACAGCTTCAAGATCAATAAATCTCAGCCGAGATTTCCATATGGCAAACTTGTCACAACAGGCACCTTATGGGGCACAGCAGCAGCGTGAGAGAAGTGCAATTGCTGTAATTTAGGGCTGTTCCACAGCTAAGAGGGAGCATCAAGGCATCGCTCCAAAGAAGCATGAAGGGAAACCTTGACACCGAGAACACCAGAGTTAATTCCTGTGATTCGGGGAGTTCTTTGAACAGCTGGGTAGAATCACACAGGGAATATACGAGGAGCTTTAGGAGGTTATTTTTGACTCACATCATTAGCTCCATCTGCATTATTTCATACAGACTCATTTACTGAAACACCTTCAACTAACACACACATATTCAGTACTTCACATACTGCCTGTAATTTTCCATATTAAACTCAAATTCAAATCTCTAACATTAGAAAACATTAGAGAACTTTTTTTTTAGTTGACATGTCATGAAAATCATTACAATTCAGCAATGAAGAACAGCAGTCTTTCTCCAATCTTATCCCTTCCAGCACATCATCAGCCCAAGCTCATCATCCAGAGTTCAAACCCTTAACTGCTTTGGGTTTGTTTCTCACTGTCCTACTGACAGCTGGGGTTGAACACCACCACGGGCTCCAAGGGCTGCCCTCTTTGGAGGTGACTGCTGGGGCAGACTGAAGAAACTAGTAGCAGCCTGTCATCGGTCCAGGTGAGACTTTAGCAATCTGCATCTGATCTTTACTTCCTTCCTTCTGTAACACGGTGGGAAATTAAACATTTCAATATCTTAAATATTTGATTAAATATTGAAATATAAGCCTTGGACTTTTCAGACTACATGGGGGTATGACATTTTACTAGTACTTGAAGGGAGGTGAAATCCACTCACAAGAAGTAACGTGGACTTAAGGAATATTCAAATACAAGGTGCCTCTGATGCAAGGGCTGCCACTCAGCCTCTCACCAGCACAAGTGACATGGAGAGAACAGATAGAGAAGTCTTTTCCCCCTAAAACTGAAAACAGCAACCAAAAGCCACTATTTATTCCTTTCAAAGAAAGTGGCTAAACCCAACAGAAACAGTGAAAGTTGCTGTTGCTCCACTCCAGCTAAGCATATTCTGTAGTCAGAAAAGGTCCATAAAAGAAATGTCATTTGCCACTGAGACTAAGAGAATGAAATCACTTGCAAGATTTTAGAACACAGGTATAAATTTAAATGGTATAGCATTCAGCTGAACACTGTCTGAACTCTAAGTATTTCTAGGAGCATACATTTGAATCACAAGCTAAACCAGCAAATCTGCAACTTTGTTAAAAAAAGCAAAGTATATAAAAATTTGCCATTTGCCCCCATCCTGAAGAGTATGTAACTATACACAGGACAGTGCCTGCAGTTTCAGACTGAAGTGAATATTGCCCTGGAGCTAACACAGATCACAAACTGAATTGCTGCAGAAATCACAGCAGTGTACAGACCTTAAAGCCACATGCACCCCCCCCCAAGTGAAGAAAATGCTGCACCTTTTCACAAATACTACACCAGTATCTATTTGTTGATCTATCCTGACTAAACAAGCCAGATACCAAGCAGTTCTACCATTTATTTATAGACATTAAACATTTGTAGCAATAGTATAAAAGCTGCAACTGACATATTTATTAAGGAAAATGTTGTAAAAGAACTACAGTAAACCTCCATCAGTATGCCTGCAAGCTCCACTTTCAAAGGACTACTAGCTTATCCAAAATCAGTTTTCTAATAGCTGCCATAAATAACAAACTGCTTCAGTGCAAATTTTACCATTCAAGTTTGATTTGGGGAGTGGGAAGTAAAGAGATCTTCCCTCTGTTCCCAGCACTTGTCCCAAGTCCACAGTCCTTAAAAATTAATTCTGCTTTAGCATACACACATCTTTGCCATCAATGTATTCTTCTGGTTTTCAAGTTTAATGAAGTTTCTCACTTCAAGAGAAAAATTCCTAGGTCTAGAAAGACTACAGCTACAAAAGAAGAAACTTTTCAGATCTCCTGTAATCACTGGATAATTTAAATACCAAGTTTCTCAGGTGAAAATATCGTTTTGACAGCTCAAGTCTTTAGTAAAATCCATGTATGCGTACACAGAAAAAAAAACATCAAAGTTGCTACATATGCTTTTGCCCTGTCATCCTTTGTCTGCTTAAAATACACAAGTAAATAAACTTACAAACTTGTATCTTAAACATTCCCTAGTTTACTCTTTTCAGATATTTGTAAAGATCCTGAGATAACTGCCAAAGTTTCTCTTACCAGCCAGCAGCCCAGCAGCTGTCCCTCTGCACTTGCTTTTGTTACCACGCAGTAGCGAGGCAGTTCTTAATAACTGAGACCCTATCTACAAGGGAAGTCCTGACAAATGAACTATTTTGTCTAAAATCTAAAAAAAGTCTCCAAGGGCTTTTCAAACTGTTATCAAAAGATTAACATATCAAAGAAAATTTGGCACTGCTTGGAATGCCTTTTTTTTGGTTGGGTTTTTTTTTTTTTCTCTCCCTCCCTCTTCTCTCCAGTGTGGGGGAACAATGCAGGCCCCTGCCCAGCTCCGGCTCCTGCTGCTCCAGCCCCAAACACCTCCTCAGGAGCCTGCAGACGCCTCCGGGTCTGTCCACCACTCCTCGCACCATCTGCCCAGCTGAAAACCAGACCTGCTCCTGGGCAAGCCCTTCCCCGGCTTTACAGCACCGCTCATTTTGAGGATGGAATGGATGAGAAATGGGGCAGTTAATACAGACCCACGTTGCTCACTCATAGCATTTTTCAGTTTATCATGAGGATAATGAAGCAATCACATACACCAAATTAAACAACTTTTAGAGATCTAGTGCTGCAGAGCTAAAAAAGGGAACTTGGTCACCACCTGAACACTGCAGAAACAAGTCCCTTTTCCTTACAAGACTGGGATCACCCAGCACTGCTTTGTTAAAAGCACACAGGGCAAAGCAGATCTGGTGAGGCTGGCAAGGGCAGCAGGAGACACACACGAGATGGGCCAAATTCAAAAGCCACCTATGGGCAAAGATTAACGTGAGTCAATCTTCCTCAGCTCCCTCCTGTATCACTGCCATTAAATAAACCAAGCACCATAGCTCTCTACAGGAAGAGAATTAAGACCAAGAAAACTGACCAGTCCAGGAAAAGATCATGGTATAGATCAAGCATGAATCAAATCCCTGAAATCTGATCTAGTGTCTTAGGAAGCGACTGACTGGCTGTCCTGGTATCTTGGTATCTTTAAGGGTAGAAATGGCATTATGGTATCTTTAAGGGCTACTGAAAGACTAAAAATCCTTTTCCAAAACTTATTTACAACAAATATATCCTCCATTAAGAGACACTTGACAGCTCTGGAGTTGAAAATTAAGCTTTTAAATAGCTTGATGTCATTAAGAGTCTTTCAGGTTTCTGAATTAAATAATTCCTTGAACAGTTATTCTGAACTGCAGAGAGTGCCTGCTGCACAGCAGACAGACATCACCTTCAACTGCATCCTTATTAGCTGTCAAAACACAGAAAAAGCACATTTTGTTTGGACAAACAAATGGACCTACAGGAGGTAAGCAACTTTCACTTGCTTACTTTACATATACAATACGTCAACTAATGTTCAATCTTTGCTATTCTGGCAGTTATGAAATTAAAACTTTAGGATGTACTCAAATTAGGTGAGCAGTAACTGGCCAGGAAGAGATATGAATGCATCTTCTGGGTATGCATTCAATTTCAAAATACATCCAGTGTCTCCTGGACGACCATTAGCAGATGAGGATGGCAGTTAATTTCACAAAGCAGCTGACAGAGGTAAAGGGTACCCTTCTGCCCTGCCACAGAGGGCAGCTTCCACAGCACCCCACACGGGCTATGCATCAGGTGCTGCACGGGAGCACTTTGCACATCTCAGGAGATGGTGCTTCAGAAGACAGTACTGCACTCGTAACTCAGGCCTCGTGACAGAAGTTGCTCAAAATAACTTAGTATAACATTCAGATTTTGAAATACACTATGTGTCCCTATGCATATAAAACAAAGTACCTCCTATCTATCTACTAGCAGTATAAAACAATGGAAATGCTTCTTCAAAATTATTCCAGAAAGATTAAGATTTTATTTTCAGCAAGAAAAGAAAAAGAGATAAAAATCTGGTTTTGACCCAAGACCTCCTCTGCCATCCTGCTAATGAGACCTCCTTGTCTACACAACACTTAGCAGCAGTGACCATGAGACCAAATTATTTAACCTGATGTGAGAATTGGCAATGGCCAACAAAAGAAGTTCTAGATACAACTTAAGCAATCACGCTCTAGAAAAAGGGCACTTCTAAATGGAGCTATAAAAATAAAGGAAAAGTCTTATCAGCTCATTGAGCTTGCAGCTCCTGCCCATGCCAACTGCCAAAGAGTTCCTTATACAACACCTGAAAAGCTGAATCTAAAAACTGACTTCATGTTAAATATGCTCTATCTATAAATAAATGGACAAGGACACACGAATAAGAAAATGTAAGGATCATTAAAAAAAGGTAAAACCTATTTAGGCATACATTCTTCTCAAACCGTATCTCAGAACACGCTGGACACATCAAAAACCAATCACCAAGAAAGATGGCAAACTCCAACAGAACATTTCAAGCTTTCAAGAGCTGAAACTAAAGCTTCTGCCTGTAATGTCTTAGTCATAAGTACAACATTTACTTTCCAGTTCTTCCCCTTTACGTAAGAGATCCTATTTCAGCATCTATAAAAATAATGTACTATTTCCCAAAATTTCTCCACTGGCTACTTTTGAAACAGACTGGCATCATCTGAGGCCACTCCAACTGAAAAAAAAAATTACCATCTTGACATAGACTTGCAATTAAAAAAACTAGGAGTCTATTTTTAAGGCTATAAAAACACCCTGCTAAAATCCACATTACGACAACTTGTCTCCAAACAGCCTATTATCAGGACTGACACCTCTCACTCGTTAGTCTGGGTGCCTCCTCAGAGGAAAGGGTTTCCAAAGTTCCTTTTTATGGTTTCTCACAGTCTCCAAGGAGCTTACGTATACAGGTGCGCCTGAACTGGGTATTTTTGTTCCCCTGATGTGGACCACTGCTGCAGTGACAACTTCCACTAGAACCATATCTAGAACCAGAGCCATGGTTTGTGGTCAATGGGATTACACTACACCCTGGACTCAAGGGATTCATACATCTGAGCTGCAGCACCATGCCAGAGACCTCTCACACCGCCTGGGAAGGTGGACACCGCGTGCAAGAGTGGGTCACTACCTGTCCCCAAAACACAAATGCCCTCTCACTCAAAGGCCACATCAAAACTGAAACAGATCACTTTATACCTGATACAAAACTTAGCCAAAAGTCCAGGGATATCACATTTTTGTGACCATAAAAACCAAAGGTTATCGTGTTTTACTTCAACACATACTATGACAAGCTTGTATGCGTAATTCAAATCTATTTGTAAAGCTTTCAGTATTACTTTAACCTATTAGGGAAGAACTTTGTAGAGTAGGGCTGATGGTTGGACTCGATGATCCCAAGGGTCTCTTCCAACCTAAGTGATTCTAGGATTCTATTGATATTTTTACAAGTTTGTAGTCCACACCACAAATGCAACAGGTAACTCCCATTAAGAAGCACCCTCCATCTGAGAAACCCACCTTACATGAAAGGAAGCCAATGCAGTTTGCGGTTCTCCAGGAGCTTGTGGCTGAATCCTTGGATACGAAGTTATCCACATAATGTACAATAAATGTTTAGATAAGACATACAAGCAAAAAAGAACTATGGAAGACCAAAAATTCTCCAGCTATATTTTGAAAGGAGTTAAGGTTATAACTTGTACTACAAACAAAGCTTAACACTTTAGTCAACTCACCAAGCTCTAACAATAAGAATGACATAATAGTTTAATGAATACATGGAAATTTTACAAGTACACGAGCTAAATTTTAACAAAGCCCTCCACTCAATACCTATTTTATCACTTCCCATCTTAGGCTTTCTGTTATAATACAACCTTTTGTTTCTGTGTTTAGGCTTAAGGAAGACCATTGTATCCAACAATCACCAAACCAAAATTGTATTTACATTTGCAGAGTGTATTCTTTGTAAAGTATACTTTTTGCTGGCTGTAGAAGCAATTGCAATGTTTACAGTAGAAAACATGCTACATTAAGGAAAGATAGTGCTACATTTAACAATAAACTCAGTATCACAATTCATCATGGTAACAAAACACTCTAAGTCAACGCTATACTCAAGACTGACTTTCTAACTGGTCATTATTTTCAGACCACTTGAAAATTTCTTATTAACGTAACAGCATATGCACAAGTTGAAGACATGTTGGAAGAAAATGTAGGAAAGCAGCTGGTCATATCAAGGACAACTACTCAAGCACTTCACCAACTCATCTTCTCAGCATCTCATTTACCTTACTTCAAGCAGCAGCTACTTACATTAATGAAAATTTTCAACTGATAAATCACGCACCAAAAGTCAAAATTGCCCAAAGCTTGTTCCTGCTCTCAGGCACACAAAAATACAGTAGCTCCTTGTTTCCTTTTTAATTTTCTAGATCTCCTACCTAGCTACCATGAGGGAAAGACCTGTCCCACTGTAAGGGAATCCAATAAAGTATACATTTATTTTAGATGCTTATTGTTTCTTTTCTCTCTTGGAAGAGTATACCAGACATTTGGGTTAGAATTCACAGGCTTTGACAACAGGGACAATTAAAAGCTTTATTTATTCTTGGAAGGGAAAGTTGAACAGTTTCAAATACCTTGGGTAAGGCACAGCGCCATTACAGCCAGCATGAATTTTCAATAGCTGGGCACCAAAGCTGTTTCCAAATAGACAATCCGTTCTCACATGGGGCACAAACTTTACTCAGTTCTTCTACTTCATTAAATTACCAAGACTATTATGGTTAGATAATGGAGATGGCAAAGATGCCCCATGCCAACACCAAGAGAATCACAAGTATTCTAGCGGAGAACTGGGAGTCTGAAGACCCAGATCCAGCAACAATGGGTCCTTTCAAGGAAGCATTTCCCCTCAGGGGCTGTGCCAAGAGCCCAACCTTTCCTGTGTGGCTGCCGCCTTATTGTGTGATGTAGAGTATCTGCTTCCTGGGATATATTTGCTTTTGTAGTATGGATGCTCAGTGAAAGGAGGCAATGACTTTTTTTCCTCTTCCTCTAAATTCTTGGAAAATATTTTTGAGGTTAACACAAGAACATTTGAATCAAATTTGTCTGCCTACAAGGAGATCATCAGGCAAACCAGACTAATTACTAATTACAAAACTTTCCTCTATAATTTAGGTATTTAAATTCTGTTTCCTCAAAAGCACAGACAGGTGGCACACAGCTAAGACTACAGAGCACCCGTCACACTCATCACAAGCAAGAAATCTGCTTCAGCGTCTTCCGTTGCTTTCCCATTGTAAGCAGGACTTAGGCCCTCTTGTTGCTTCCAGCCGAGCGTTCTGAGACAAAGCAGCAGCATTTCTTCACACTTTTCTGAAGCTGTGAGGAGAAGCTTAAAGATTCTTAAAGTTCAACTATGTAACTGCGAAATGCATGCACACCAAGTATCTTCCAGATTAACAGAAATAGCCCAAATTTTATTTACTGCTAAAAATTTGTTCTGTAAGAAGGTCTATACAGCCAAATAGGTTCAGCACTTAAATTTGGAGTTTCTAATGATTACTGAAAGTATAATTTTTTTTAAAGCAGTCATAAGAAATTGATACAAAGCCTTAACTACACGGCACATCCACTTTACCTAAATCAGAAACACCTCAAGGAAAGAGCTCTTCTTGTGTGCAACCTCCTCATCAATCAGTAGAAAGACTACACATGGCAGAAACAGCTAAAACTTTAAATACCATAGACACTACACTAAAAATTGAAGTTAAAAGGTTGTATCAAAGAATTAAACACAATTTAATATGCCAAACAGGACAATTTATTTACCTTGATCCAATTCTAATAACTGAAGTAAAAGAAAAACCTGCCAACAAGTTCCATTCACAGATCAGACTGCTGTAGATTATTTTCTGCTACACAGGAATTCATACAGCCTGCCAGGTTAGCTCCTGAAAAGGATATATTTACTCTCACAACTACCATATGAGGTAAGATTGGAAGACCAAAGGGGGAAAGTTCCACTTTCCACATCCACAAACAGAAGTTTGACAAAGCCAAGAAGAGAACAGACGTTCAGGACAGCAGCATTTAACTCAGTGCCTCCACGCCTGTAACGTAAACCTTGGCACACATCCATCCAGCTACTACATATCCTAGTAATTCAGAGCAGGCCTACAAACCCAGAAGAGCTTCAGTAATTTCCTTCGCGAAGGACTTCTACAATCCATGAAATTAAATGAACCCACAGCAGCCTGAGACAATACATTTCAGCATTGCCTGAAATAGCTCAGCTTAAATGAGACTTGCAGCGCTTGTCTCTTGGGTACCTCTTGGGAATGATTTCCACAGCATCATTAGAATGGAAATAGACTTTGCAAAACTCTGACATGTCATCTCCCTTCAACTGCTGCAATCTTCTCGGCACTGATGGGTCTGGAAAGGTCTTCAGGATTGTTTCCTCCACTAAGCTTTAGCTTTTGGCTACACTCCATTTATAGTTAACATTTATCCTGTAAACTTGCCTAAAAAGAGAAATTCCCCTTTAACATATCACGTCTAGCACAATATTTACAACATTTGAGCTACCAATTCCAGAATTCATTTTTTCTTTCCAAGCCCATAAACTTTTTTTACAGTGGTACTGAGATGTATCCGTATCTGTCGTCTCTGCTGTGGAGAGGACAGTTAGTTTTCTTAAAACCAAGACTGAAATGTTGTTAATTACATTGAAAGTATCAAGGAGCACTCTTCCCTGAATTCTTGACCTCACTAACTAGAATACCACCACTGTCTAGCCAAATATTCAGAAGTAGCCTCTTCTTAGATACATTTGGTCCAGGTGCTTGCCCAGATTTCTGCATCAGCCTTGTTTTTTCTTAAATGTTAGGTGAAAACAGAGGTCAGCTTTCTAAAGCAGCATTAAGGACTGCCACCATTCTCCACATGTATTAAATGCATTAAGTAGCTTTTACTCTACACCCTTTGACAGAAATGAATCGAAGAATGGAAAGCCTGGCCAAAGGCTAACAGAGATACAGAAAACCAGTCCCCAAAAGGTCAGATCAAACGTACACTTTGCTCAGCATCCTGAAGAGCAGCAGTCGAGGCTTCAAGGGTAGAGTCATATAATACTTCCCAGTAGAGTCTCCAATCCCAGTGACTTGCAGTTCAAGGGTTTTGTTATTTAACATTATTTAATACAAAGTGGAATTTTCTTTTCTGTTTTTTGATTGTTTGTTTATTATTTTGGGGCACAAATTGAGCTTGACAACATCCTGCAAAGAAATCCAGAGTCCACAGGGAAGGACCTTTTTTCCACCCCCACCCCCCTTATTTTGACCCTCCATCTACTACTTTCAGCTGAAGTCTCCTACTTCTATTTGAAGGGCAGTGAAGTCCTGCTTTATTTACTCCCTCCCTGCCACCTGTGATTCTTCTACAAACCGTTTTATCCCTCACCCTTCCTCTGCATCCTGAAATGACTAACAGCAACTCTTAGAGAGGATCCATACTTCTGATCCTCCTTGTCAGCACCTCTTGGTTCTGCCATGTATCTTTCTTACTGCCTCTCACCCATGTAAGAATTTGCACATGGCCAATAACACATTAATGCCACAAATAAATTACAAAATAGTACACTACACAAATAGCTAATTAAGATGAGTTTAAAACCATTTTTTTCAAGAGCAGAAGTGTCTGCTTTCTCTCACACATACTCAGTCTTTACAGGCAAGTGGAAGAGAAGTCACACGTTCCTGGAAGTACCTGATGGTTATGTTAAGTGCTGATGTTAGAAAAAAAATCGCCTATGGAATAGAAGCATTAAATACCATATTATAAAAAAGATGTACTCCATATAGACATGGTTCTAGGCAGCTGGCTCCAGGAAGCCCAGCTTGAGCAGGGTGGATGGACAAGATGACCTCCAGAGGGCCCTCCCAACCTCAACCATCCTGTGAGTCTGCGATTCCACTCACCATACACCAAGTACGTTTTCATGAATAAACATTCAAACAGTGGTGGGTAACGAGTTTGAGAGATTTAAAACAAACATTTTAATGACTTTTCAGAAGTCATCAAGCAATTAAACTGGCAATTAAATAGGCACTTAATTCCTTGTTGTCAAGTTCCAGATCCGTGAAATGCCTGTAGAACCCAAAGAGCTGACACCAGGACTATCCCCACATGCCATTTCTGATGAGTGTGAATCTTTCTGGATTTCTGGTGTACAGGGTGAAGCTAACTCTTGTATTCCAGATGGTGCCTCTGCATTCAAATCCCCAGCCCATCTTACACTTCAACCTCCACAGTAAAGAGATCAAGGACAGAGCACAGAATGTATCTGAAAACATTTACAAACACAAAGTAAGCAATGTGTAGAAAGCCGGGGTGAAAAAAAAAATAACAGAACAGGGGATGGACATTCACACTTTAATGTAAAGTGACAACAGGACACCTACGTCAAAATTGACACCTCACCCTGAACAGGTTCATAAGACTTAAGCATACACCTCACACCTCATAGAGGCTCTGCAGAGTCCTCAAATTTATGTGCTGCTTACAGAAACCACAGCAGAGCAGCTCGATTCCAGATGCAGGAGGCTTTATTCAAGATACCTAGCAAACCAGTGCGATTAACGTAGTTAGAAATCCACGTATGCAACTTACTGACATTCATTAACTTCACTCCCATCTTACCTGCAAACATACCAACCACCTCACAGAGTTGTTAAAAATGCTTTCGTTTATCAAGGTAGAACAAAAGAACTTTGGAAAGACCCAATTTAAACACTGCCATAACTCACTGTATGAATATACACTTCGGTTTCTCCTTGGCCACAGCACTCCGGAAAGGAAATTCACAAGCAATGACTTTATCTGAATGAAAGCAAAACAATCAAAAAGGTTTTGAAAAAGACTGAAGGTCTGAACAGTATCGTATTTCTGTGGAACATTAAGAAGGAAATCAGCCACAAGTTACTGTATTTTTACTATCTTTCAAACTGATGTTACAGCTACCAAGCCCGTTATTATTGCTGTATTTAATAGATACACTACCACACTTTCAAAATTAAGAAATATTAACTTAGCTAAAATCAAAACTAGCATCCAAGGAATAAGGATGTTCCCTGATTGAGGAAAGCATAGATAAGATATGAAACATACACTTCAGGAATCTAGCAAAGATAAGATGGGAGGATACTGTGAGCAGATGATTCACCACAACATACTCAGCTGCATACTTGTTGCAGATATTGAATTATGGGTATTCAATATCAAAAATTAAGACTCCAAGAAAAATGAGCTTTACAGAAGGTGAACTACTTCAGTTTAGCAATAAATCAACAGAAAGCGTTTTCTTGGGGTGGACACAAAAATATTCTCAACAATATTCTCAACATATTCAGATACAGGTAGTTAGGCATTTTGATAACCAACCAGCACAATTACTGTCTATGTAAGTTATCCTGCCAACCCTACCAAAGTTACATATAACAAATGTTACCCAACTTCAGCTGGACAAGGAATTATGGCAGTTAATACTCTCATGACAAGAGCTGTCCCTCTGGGGAAGGAGTGTTGCTGGGCACAGGAAAGGGTGGCGCAGGGAACAGCACTGTAAGGATATCCACATTTGCACACAGAGCAAGGACTCCGTCAAGCTGACAAGACTAAGTTATTTCTCAATGTGCTCTCCCCCTACAAAAGGCATACAATTTGTGTGGTGAAACATAAACAGACAAAAATGTGGGAATTCCCATTATTACTACAGTAAAGCTATTTCTGCTGGAAAAGGCATGGTCATAAAAAAATGTAATCTGTATTTCAAACAAAAAAGTAATAATGTGTAGATAAGCTAATGAAACAGGAAGTCAGGAGCCCAAGTACACTTTCAACCAACAGAGATGGCACAACAGGGGTTTTCCCAAGTTCTTCTGTTCCTTCAGACACATTATATCTGCCTCTGCTCCAGACACCTGCCTTTCACCACAGGCTGATCTCACCAAGCACCAGGTAACTGTCCCAGCAGTACACTTGTACAGGATGACCATACACTGTTGGCACTGCGGCGTCAAAGCCATTACTCCTTTTCACACCACTGGTCTTCAGTATTGCCAGTATTAAGGCTCAGCAGATTGCCTCTAGCAATAAAGCAGGGCTATGTTGCAGGGGACTAATGTCAAGACCCTCTCTTGAAATGCCACTTAACTTCTTTGTGGTCCTCACCAAATGGACCAACTGAAGATAGAGTTAATCCAAAGAATGCACTCTGCAAGACTGCACATTTGGCAGCCCGTTTATGTTCCTGTTTGAACTACCAGTTGGTCTGAAAGGAACTTTTTGCTGGCTTGTCACATCTGGAGTACTGCTATAGTGACAGAAGCACTGGATTTAGACAGCAACACCCTCAGCCAAAGATTGCTCAAGCCAATGGAGCAACCTTTTGAATTCACTGGGCTTTGGATCAAGCCTTCGCAATTTAGTGACAATGGCAAATATATCAAGATTCTTCTACTCCTCTAAAATAAAAATAGTTCCTCTGTTTGAGAAACAGAGGTAAGAAAAATTATCCTTCTGCTCAGAGAAAAAATTCTCAAGCAATTCAACAGTAAAAGGACTTTTCAGGAGATTCATCTGTACTCAAAAGTTACACAGTTCAATAAGTACTACTAAGGGGTGAAGGTAGAGTCAGGCAGGTAATGCAGCATAACTGCCAACACATCGGAGAATCTCCATATTGGAGGTCAACCCTTATCTTCCTTACTGAACTTTCAGCTCCTGCTATCTACTCCTGCATTAAACGTGTCCTCCTCAAGATAAGCTCTTGCTTTTTTTGACGTTAAACGCTGTAGCAGATCTGAAGACCAGAGTTCATAGAGGTTACTGTACTTTTCTTCATTGATTTGGAGACATGGTATGACAGCAAAATGCACAGGATTAATTTAAATGTTTCCACACATTCCAGTTATCTTACAAACCAGTCACTGAAACAGAAGGAATGGTTGGATCCTTTGTTTTATCATGCAGTCTACTGCAGGCAAACAAAGCAATTATGAGAGTGCATGAGAACACTGATACATAAAATAGCACCGCTATACTTTCAGCTGGACTTCCCACTTTGAAATCTGTCCATCCTCACTCAGGCTCCCTGTACTCATGAATATACCCAAGTATGTGCCTTTCAAAAAGATCTTCAAAGCCAAAGGTGGACCTTTCTAAGTATGGATCAGAAGCATTAGGATTATCAACTGAGTCTAAAGCTACTAAGGCTACTGAAATGATTGAGAACTCCTCCATGCTGAGCTGCACTGAAGTTTCACACACCCGTTGCTGTCCTGCAGTACCTCCACCAGGGAGGTTTAGAACTTCCCCTCAGCACAATAAAAGTTGATCCACCTACAAAAGGCAGCATCCCACAGACAAGTAACATCCAGAACACTGTTTCCAAAGCAATACAAGCACCACAGTCCAGTGATGTGAACCTGTGCAAGGTCTAAACTCACATGACATCACCATGCAGTGGACAAAAAGAATCCTCTGCATTTCCTCCTCCTCGGCTCAAACTTGACACAACCTAAAACTAGAATCCTATAAAATGGGATGAAAGGGACATCAACAGAGAATCCAGCCTCTTCCCCAGCCTAAATGAACTATTCCTGACTCTCTCAACACAAAAATTTGTTCTTAAGAGCCACCAATAAAAGACTAAGTGAAGTACCATTTTACTGGTAGAAAGTTAAAGGCTTAATCGGTGTTTTCCTTCCTTGATGAAACTTAATTAATCCCATCTCAACCTGCCCATCATGGTAATTGAAAATAGCATTTCTTTCTTACAAATCTTTTAAATACTTGAAATGTCTTACATTCCCCTTAACCTCCCCATCTCTTGCCAAAATAACTTGGATTTCCTTCCATCTTTATAAGGTTGTTTCCTCAAACTCTGATCATTTGCATTTCTCTCCTCTGAACTCCTTCCAAGTGGCCCAAATTCTTCTCGAGTTTTGGCACCCAAGCCAGGTGCTGTCTGCACATCGAAAGCATACTGACAGCAGATAAAGCCGATGGATTTAAACTTTGCATCTCACAGACAATACTCCCATTTAAACATCCCAGTAAGTTATTTGCCTTTTCTGCAAACTGCATGACACTGACTCATGTTTAACTTGTGATCCAGTACACCCCCAGGTCCTTTTCCTAGTACCTAACCAGTTATTCCTCACCCTGCATTTGCAGAGCTGATAATCTCTGCCCAAGTGCAGTACTCTGCATCTCTGCCGACTGAACGGCGGTCTGGTTTTCCGGTCATTCTGGCTCTCATCGTGTCCTCCAACACACAGTCCCTGAGAATTTAATAAGCACATTTAATCAGCCAGTTGACTGACGCTGTCACTAAAGGCAACCATACCCAGAACAGAACCCTCCAACACAACCTTTCATTTCAACACTGAATCATTAATTGCTGTTGCCTGAATAGGATCACCTACCCAATTTTGCACGTTTCCTAGACTACTTTCCCCAGATCACGTCTCCATTTACTTATGAGGCCATTAAACCGTAGAAAACTTTATTAAATAAATAAATCAGGAGACAAGACCTCCACTGTTTCTGCCATGAGCACAAACCATTCTGCTCTGCAGTAGAAAGATATTAGACTTTGAACACAGTTAGTTTTCCCTCAAATCAGTTCATGCTGTTATTCTTCTCGTAGTTATCTTCCAGGCACTTGAAAACAGAATGTTTTCTTATTAATCTCAGTAGATGAAAAAAAATGAGATGAAGTGAACTGTCAGACTTCAACTCCTCTTCCTCAACTCTCCTCCACTACAACACCCTGAGAACTCGTCCTTTGCCAGTCTTCTAGTACTTCTGAGTATTTCTAGAGAATAATTTTGTAGTTTTGAGCTGTTCTGATAATAGCACAGTGAAGCTTATCAGGGCCAGCTGACACAGGAACATACAGTGGAAGTACACTCTAGTGCAAAGTACTACCTTATCACAAGTATTAAGATTAAGCACCTGCATGACACCATGTTACAGAATGCAAGCAAAACCAGGCATCAAGCGTTTTAAATCTTCTGCAGATATGTATGTTCTTCACTGAATCAAGTGAGACATTTCCCAATCCTCCCTCCACTATTAACCTACTTCTACAGGAACCTTGCCAGCTTTTATGCCTCTTACTAGTTGCGATTCCATTTGTACTTTGCCCTTTCCAATACCTGCCTCCACTATTCTTTCACACTTGTTCTTCATAATATTACTTTCAAGCTCTACATATTTTTTTCCTGCATCCAAGGTCAGCAAACACTTGGAATATAAATTGGACTTACTACTTTATCCATTTCTTAAAAGCATCCCCATTTTGCTGTTCTGTTCCCTACCCTTTATAAGGATCACAAGCTCTGATTTCATAGCCATTGCCATTTATCACCTTTCATTTTGACACCCTCTAGCTAGAATAAAACCTAAAGGAGTTGCTGGTTTTGTTACTGTATGTACCCTCTAAACTGAAAATGTCACCATCACGTAACTTTGATAAAGGTCAAGAAAGAAAGAGTTAGGCATTTTGATTTTGAAGGATGGGCTTTTGGTCTTAAATACCACATAAAAATCTCAATCCAACTCAAGAAGTAATGGACTTGCTACCAATTCCAGTACCTGGTCCTCTTCCAAAGAGCTGCTTTAAGATGAGCAATGCAGTACCACAGTTCTAATAAACCAGAACCACAAAAAAAAAGAGCTAAATTCTTTCAAAGGGAAAATACAGAATGAATGCAAAATGCAGCTGTTTCCTGTGGGATTGATAGGATGACAAACATGATTGACATTGCATCATTTGAGGGCACGAAACTAGACTTCATGACCAGAGACCCCTTCCTAATCCCAGCCCGTGCACAGAGCTCCAGGCACATGGTGCTGAAGTTACATGTTTTAGAAAAGGAGCAGCAACACACAACAGCGCTCAGGTTTCTGTGCAGGCCACACCCTTAACTCCTGAACAGTAACTGAGAATTAGATTGTATTTAAATCTGCCTTTCAGCTACCAAACATTAAAGTTTATTTCAATCAGGAATAAAGGTGTCAGGCTTGAGGTTACAATACAACTACAGTTTACTACAAGCTGAACTTTCGTTCTCTGCTAAGCAGATTATTTAGCAAAGGAAGTAGGGGTTTTTTTATGAATGAAAACTATTTTTAGCTCATTGTGTAACAGTGAAAGGGACACATTTTAGCATTACTGTTATTTAACATTTTTTAAAATGTCTAATTTGGAAATTAGGATTTTTTTTAACTAGGATTTTTTTGTATGAACTCTCCCAAGCTAAACATAACCAGACTCAAGCACTAGTCGGAATGTTAGGGTTTTTTCACCACTGAAAAAACACAAAACCTACTAAAACCTACTAATTTACACAATAGCACATGTATTGACCCAAAGGAGGTGCGGCCATACTGGATACCATGCTGTGGAGACCAGTAAGCCCTGCCCAAAAAAGCATACACTTACAGACACACTCAGTTCTCCAATGCAAGTTGTTGAGCCATTCAAAAGATGAGTCTAAAGTACACTGGAGAAGCACAAATTTTTACATCACTCTAATGCTGTTGGGGCATTAAGAAAATTAACCCTAAGGAAATTTCTAATTTCTAAAACCCAGAGCTTTAGAAGAATGAACTAAAGGACTTTGTCTCATGAGGTATTAGAGGAATGCAACCTCCTCCCTCCATGACAGTTACCTTCAGGTTCCACCTGGTCCCACACAACTCAGACATTTTTCACACCAAAAGTAACGATTCCTACAACAGACCTTGGACTGAATCAGAGTAATCCACTCTTGGTGTTTTAGAGAAGAAGACAGTATCTGAAGGTTCGCCAAGAAAGGGACAAAGGTGTAATGGTTAAGATCCTTGATGAAAACATAGCCTTGCCATGCCTGTCCCCAGTTCCAGTACAGATTTTCTCTATGACCTGGCTTTAACAATAAAAATGTATTTTACTCCCACAGAATAAACAGAATTTACCCCCATACCACCGAAAATCTGCATGTTACTGACTGATTTATACTCCATACAGAAGACACTGAGAATACTACCTCCTCAAGGCCAATGAGGAAAATTAATCTGAGGGCTCCATGTCAACACAGCTTTTTTTAATTTTATTTCTTTTTAAAAATAATTAGGACCACAGCAAAACAGCTTGTCTGATGCACGATGACTGTCACATGGCACACAAGCAGAAGAGGACTGAATCACAAAGTTTCTCAATCATACTCTGCCATCATGATGCAACTTCCCTCCCTGCTAGGCAGCCCCCCCACTCCCCTGCCAGGAATTGCATGCTGCCTGACCAGGCAACTAGGACCTTTCATCCCTCTCCAGGTTAGGGACGAAGTAGTGCCCACCCAATCCATCACACCCTTCTGAAAGAAGAAAGAGATTAATAGAAAAAAAAAAAAAAGGAACAGACACTTGATTCTAAACCACAACTAACAAAAAAAATTAAGGGGTAAAAGCATACTGATCCCAAAGTCTAGACAGCACCACTGGAAGAGACCAAAAGGAGCACCTAGAACAGCACCACTGCTCAGGGAGATGTTGAGGAAGGCAGCAGCTGCTGTCCAGGGGCTCCACTGGAGACAGAGTCCACACAACTGTTCTGGTCCCTTGCATTGCTTCCTCCTCCTTGTGGCACAGTCAGCTTTGGCCAAAACCAGAGTTAACAAGACCTCTCTTAGCCATTTTCCAAAGCACTTTAAAAGCTGAGTACTTCGGAGCACATTAGTCTTTCCCAGCAGACCTAGGCGCTCACACTGGAGCCTTGCATCGTTCCAGAAGGCGGTGCTCTTCCTCACAGGGTACTAAACCAACAACATACATCATCTTTAGTTCACCAAGCCACTACACCAATATGCTTCTTAGAAGTCAGAAGAATGTCAGTTTCCAAGTCAATTCTACAGTTCAAAGTTTACACAGCACACCTTTAAACTTTGTCAAGTTGTATTTGTAACTGGCCATTCAGAAAAAGCAACTAACAGAAGTAGCAGCAAGTGGCCCCTACTGTCACACTATGTACCAAGACAAACATCTCAGCGAAAATGCAGCCAAGATCTATTGTTGTCACCAATGGCACTGCTACTTGGACATTCAGTTTATGAGGGCCTGACACATACCACAGAGTATATTTAAATGTTTCTCCACAGGTTCAAGAAAATCAGTATTCTACAGGAGATAACAGTGTTGTACAAAAGCCAGGTTGACTTTTATTAATAGCAAAAGGCAAAAGAAGCAACTCTTTTAGATACGATGGAAGTGATGGCAGAAAAATATAGCTGACCTGTCTGAAGAGCCAGTGTGTGGACAAATCTCATACATACAACGGCTGAGTCACCTACGAAAAAGGAAAAGAAGAACTCAGAGGAATGAATAGGCCAAATGAAACCAGCTTGACTGCCCGAGCTAAGAAACACCGTACAGTTCTAGTGATTGCATACAGCAAAGGAAACACCTTAATAAGTTCTAAAACTAGAACAAAATTCTCAGCAAGCTCAGATGAGAAGGAAACAGTTGGTGGGGACAGACAACGATCCGTGCTTATGTTAGAACAGTTTGGAGTTAGCCATCTCCCATCACTGGAGGCTCCACTATCTCAGCTGAGGGAAACAGCAGCCTCTTACAGGGCTCCAAAAGCCTCCTCCAGCCAGCATACCTGCAGGGACACAGGGATCCCAGCCAGCAAGCTGGAGCAGCAGTGGCAGGGGTGAGCTTTAAGAAACAATGCTGCAGACACTCAAGTTCTTCCTCTTTGCCTGAAGTATCAACACAGCTTTTAATAAGACAATTCTGTTACAATTGTCGGTGCTTAATTCACTTGGTAGCAGCTTATCCCTGAGAGAGCACCAGCAAGCCCCTCTTTGGGAGGAGCAAGCAGCTGCCAGAGGTGCGTGCAGCGAGGGATCACCCTCTCTGCAGGCATCTGATAGAGGAGGAGGGCTCCGTAACCCTTGTCACCAGCAGCACAACGCACTGACTCATCTGCTGAAGGAGGGATGGGAGGCAGGGAGCCCCGGCCCCGTGCTCTGCGGGGACAGTCTCCCTCCGTCACACCCGCACTTAAACGCTTCCCTCCGACCCCAGCGCCACGACGTCAGGTTACGTGTGCCCAAGCACCCAGCCGCTCCGCGCACCGGTGCGCGCTGAGCGGAACCGAACGCCGGGCACAGCGGGCAGAGGAAGCGCAGTGGGACTTCTGCCCGAGCCGCTCAAGCTGGCAGCCAGAGCCCGGGGAGGGTGCGGACGGGCGCTGCGGGATCCCTGGGGCCGGCGGACCGGCGCCGCACGTGTTGGCAGACCGGTGGACCCCGGGGAGGGGCGCAGACTGCGCACACGCTCACGGCCGCAAGCCCGCCCCTTCCCCGGGCGGTGGAACCGGGGGAAGTCGAGGGG
>VZTM01020222.1:22883-62229 GCA_013400555.1 Jacana jacana
GGGTCAGCCGGGGGGCAGGGGGCAGGCAAGGAGAGGGCATGGATGTGGGGGACCATGATATATCCGAGGGGGCACATGGCTGTGGGGGGACATGGTTCTGGGGGAGGTGGCTAGGGGGGGGCACATGGCTGTGGAGGAATCTGTGGGGCAGGGCAGGGGGCTTTGGGAGGTGGTTTGGGCAGGGTGAGGGCCCTGCAGGCGCAGGGCTCCTGGGGACCCACAGGTGGGTATGGCGTTGGGTCTTGCTCCAGGGCGGTGACAGAGGCTCAGGGGGGTTCCTGGGCACAAGCACTGACCGCAGGGTGTTCTGCAGGCACTGGGGCTGGACATTACCCTGAAAGCCACAGGGGTCGGGGCCAGCTCCTCAAGCCACTCTCGTCCTCAGTTTTTGCAGGATGGGGAGCAGCGCTGCAGGAGGTACCTGACCAGGACCCAAAGCCTCTGTTGGAGGAACCGATCCCATCCAGCACAAGCATTCACACTGCTGTGGGCTTGACACCCAACTGCGGCACCCAGAGGAGCGGGCTGCTGCTTTGTCTCTGTATGTCACCACCCCATATGGTACACTGTGATTGGGAGGGGCAGTGAGGGCTCACGGAAACCCCCTGTAAGAGCTGAGAAGCCCCAGAGTGCACCAGCCTCTGAGGGACTCCCTCCAATCACCTTCACTATTTCCAGGTAACATACAAAGACAGTACTGTAAGGCCAAGAAAGAATATATGTATGGATTCACTAATCATGTCCCGCAGTAGATTACATGCTGAGCTTTCAGATGCCTCAGTTCAAAAGCACTGTAAACCACTTGGGCATCTGTAAACCACAACAGGGTCTCTATTTATTTTCACTTAGTACTATTTTTTCCCAATAGTTGTCCTCCCTTGCAGATTAAGGGAGCTGTTGACTGTTACCCTTCATCTCTTGCAACCCCAGCAGTGACTAACAGGGGCTATATCTATCTGGCAGAGCATCCCATAGCCCTGGCAGTACTCTCCGCATCCCATTGACCCCAGAGCCCCAGGGTGAGTCAGCCCAGCATGGGGAACCAGCAGGAAACTCTGCCAGTAATAAAAAGAAAAGAAAAGGCAGAAATTTCTGTTGACCCAATGAGTTCAACTGATTCACTGGGCAGGCACGTGACCACTATTTTATGGGAATGAGAGGACAAGAAAAGGAGAAACAAAACTGTCCTTTTCAGCAGCCACCCACACATCAAGCATAACAGCGAGCTGCTCTCTGAAATCAGAATGGTCACCTTCCACTACTCAAAAAAACAAAACACAACAAAACCATCTACTTGTTGTTAATGTGTTAACTCTAGCACTGTCACAGCTTAATTCTGTGTTGACTGAATCCTTCATTGACCCCCTTCCTGCTTCTGCCAAAGACTGGTGTCAGCCTAGCCAAGTTTCTGTTCCTGCTTACCCGGGAGACATCAGTTACCGGTTTTTATATAAACCATTACTTTTCCTGGTCCTCTGGGAATTCAGAGATGCAGTATTTGCTGAGAAATCCATCTAAGGGTTTGATGAGCTTCTCAGGCAATTTTAAAGAGAGTTTTGTGTGCAAGTTTTCCAGCCCTAGTTTTAAAGATGGTTATTAACCAGTGGTTTTCATTTACTCTGGTTACATGTGGAGGACAAAAATACCTCTGTTAAATCTGGGGACATCATTCTGTCCATTTTCCAGAGGAAGAACAGAAACATTTACTGAATAATTTCAGCTTTTTTTTTTCTCCACTGAAGCACTATTGTCTTTGTCTAATATCCAACCTAAATCACTGGCTTCCTTGTACCTCAAGGAAGGGTGGTGATCAGTCATAGATATTTTCACTGAATTTTCCCAGTTCACTACCCCTGTTTCCAAACTGTTGATTTACCCATTGCTATCAGCTCGCCTGATTTACACCTATCTATAATTCTTCACTGTTGCCTATGCTTCCCCTTTTCAGCAGGATGTTATGTTTCATTTTAAAACCAGAAAAGTTTCCCTTGGTGACATTGAAATTGTGAGCATTTTAGTTTTCTAATAGTACATTGGTGAAGAACTCCCACAATTTCCATTCAGATCATGCTGAAGTATTTATTCAGGCTCACTTTTACTCATAACTGCTTTTAGCCTTGCAAAGCAGTGGTGTCCTCAATAAGTCATACGAAGGCAGGGAGACTGAAATGGGTACTGTTCTGCCTGGATATTGCTAGAAAAATAGAGGCAAAACCCCTAAGTAGAAGTAGCAGACAGTATACAGACCCAGAAACATGACTGTAAGGAGGAGAAGCCAAAGATTACATTATTTTTCTTTGAACTAAGCATTGATTGGTAAGATGAGACCACCATGACTCAAAGGAAAAATATTAGGAAGTTATTTGTGCTATTAAACAGAAGCTCTTATTCTGTCATTCCCTATTCATAATAACAGTGAGAAGATTTGCTTCAATACATACATTTCTATGTTCTTCATCATAATTTCAACTCTTCATATATTCTAGTGGATTATCTTTATCCCTATTAGAAATTTCCCTTACACCTAACTGCTTTTCTTTTTCAGTCACTGGCAAATTTGAACTCATTTATTGTTTCACAAACCTCACACCATGCAGGCTTTTAATAATTCAGGGCTTAATGGAAAAAAAATTACAAGCAAAAGTACAGTTCTCCCCAGTTCAGTTCACCTTAGTGAGACCGGTTAAGGGGAGGACACAGTCCAGCACTGCCACTGCTTCTGGAAATGTTACAGCCATTCACAACCAGTGTAATTCCCCCAGACTCTGCTCAGTAACATGGGGGCAGGCAAGTGGTTGGGGCTGAAGGACAGAAGGAGCGGTAAACCCTGCTTCCTTTCTTAACAGGCTTCCCACAACTATGTCAATATCATAGTTAGATAGTATAGATACTCCACCTGAACTGCGTACAGATCCCACAGTAAAACTTATCAGGTCCTTTACAACTTTCTATGACCAGACCATTTTAATCACATATAATTTCTTAATTGCTCAAATATAATTTCTCGATTGCTCACTCTCACCACCTTTTCCCCAGTGTCGAGGGTGTACGCTGTCTTCTGTGTCTGGCTCTGCCCTGCCAAACCCTGCACTCTCCCAGGCAGAGGTACAGATGTGCTGGACATTGCTCATTAGGTATATGGTGTTTAGTGAGTCTCAGGCTGACTAATCACATTTTATGTACTTTCCCAGGCTGACTGTATCCATTCTTATCTCTCATCTTAAACTGTAAATACGTCAGGGCAGGGACTGGCTTTGTTACCTACTGTATGTTACCCAGCTGACAGGGGCCAAGGATTTTACAAGCTTTGGTGGTGAACAGCATAAATATAATTTTGCTTTAAGAACATTTACAAAGTTTTTCTCTTTTGCACATGATTTCTAAACCAACCAGGACAAGAACCTATCTGGAGATCATGTTTGTGTATGAAATCTATCTTGTGCCAAAACTAAGATATCCAAGTAGCAGAGAAAACAAATCAAAACCTACTGTTTATTTATTTAGTCTCTTTAGTGTGTATATATTAGACTGTTCCACCCTGCCTTTTTTGGTAGGACTGTATAAATATGTGCCTTAGCTCAGAGGAGGTCATGGGACCCACCTCTGCAGTGTACAGGCACCCAGGTGGCCACATCTGGTCCCAGAGACTGCAAGCACACCTCTGCTACCTCTGTGCCACCAAGCCCTACCCGGGGACAGCTGGGAAGAGCCTCCTTTGGGATACTTCTGGCCCTGTTTGTTAGACTTTCCTGGCAAGAGTGTGATGTGCTTAGGGGATGAAGTACCCCTGCCCACTCTCTCTAATCCCTGTACATCCTTAGGCAAATAAAAAGAGCCTCATAAGAAGAGGAGCTGAGAATGGATAAGGCTCCGTGCCCTTCCAAAATCACAGAGCAGAATGAATTGGCTGTGGATGCAACATTTACCTCCTACCTTTATCTGTTTCCCCTGACCTCTGTTGCTTGCAGGCTCTGCCAGCTGAGATTTTCAAGTTCAGTAGGTTGGCAACAGCCATAACATTGCTGTTGCCCTGGGCTCTTGGACACGGGCATGGGATCTGCACAGGAACGTCTGACTCTTGAACTGAGTGCCAGAGCTAGTGAATGCACAGACAGGTACATAGTGACCCAAGGAATGGTGGTTAGCAATCTGCAATTACAGTTTCAGTCTTCAAGAAGGTGATTTACATATAGTTGAAAGCCACAAATCTTTAAAAGTCTCCTTTGAAAGCTCCTTACACTACTTTGGCAAACCAGAGCTGTTAAACAATTTATTATCACTTCTCTGCCAGAAGAGCTTGTGAAACAGCTTAAAGAGCAAATTGTTCAAAGTGCCCAAGATCGTCACTTTTCTCTTGTGCCACCCAACCATTTTTCTTCCTTTCCCCAGTCATCCAGTCCTTGATTCAAAATAGCCTGGCTAGTTATTTCCCTTATAACAGCAGCATATCTAGTAAGTCGCATGCCTTCCGCAGCGGAGTGAAAGGGGAATTCATTTGCTGGAACAAGATCTTAAGTAGTCACTTTCTGTAGCAAATGGAATGAACGTGCTTGCCCTTTCCTCTTGCTAGCCTCACAAATGCCACAAAAAGCAGTGAAGGAGGTCATGCCTACCTCCAGATTACTTTTCAGGCCCTTTGAAAACTATTCCTTCCCCAAATGTTACCATCCCCTCTCCTCCCTGACTCCCTGCTGCCACAAAGCCGTATCTGAATCACTGTGCATATACGTCATTTTTGTTGGTACTCATCTCTTCCCCCCTCTCCTCCTTATTTTAGGTAACACAGAAGTCTTTCAGTCAATAGGCTACCAAGATGATTAAGGGAGTGGAGCGTCTCCCATACGAGGAAAGGCTGAGGGAGCTGGGTCTCTTTAGCTTGGAGAAGAGAAGATTGAGGAGGGACCTTATTAATGTTTATAAATATGTTAAGGGTGAGTGTCAGGAGGATGGAGCCAGGCTCTTCTCAGTAACATCCAATGATAGGACAAGGGGTAATGGATGCAAGCTGGAACATAGGAGATTCCAGCTAAATATGAGGAAAACTTTCTTCACAGTGAGAGTGACTGAACACTGGAACAGGCTGCCCAGGGAGGTTGTGGAGTCTTCTTCTCTGGAGATGTTCAAAACTCACCTGGACGCATTCCCGTGTGACCTGATCTAGGTGTTCCTGCTCCAGCAGGGGGATTGGACTAGATGACCTTTCAAGGTCCCTTCCAATCCCTGATATTCTGTGATTCTGTGAATAGGACTGTCAAACTTGCCAAGCCCATATCATACCCAAAGAAAAGTGGGATATGAGTGCCTTTACCCGCTTTCATACCTCCAGTGTATTATTTCTTAACACTGCCCTGCAGCACACAACCAAAAGCTCACTGATGAATCACCTCCACCAAGGACACCGGTCTCCTGATGGCTTGCACAGGACTTTTCCCATCCAGCTCCTGGGTTGTGGCTCTTGGGTACATCAATGCTGGAGACAGTAGGAGCAGAGCAAAGGCTGCCACACTGTAGGCAGACAAACCTCAGATGCATCGCTTTCACCTTGCAGAGTACAAGTGGCGAAGGACAAGTGCTTGTGCATTTATCATTTGAATGCAAGGAAGAGCACTGTGAAATGAACCTGCCTCTCGCTGCCCACCCAGCACTGAAGACAGATTCAAGCTCTCTGGCAACTTTCCTCACTGGAGAAGGAGATATCCTCTCCAACTGAAGAATGCACACACTCTGCTAATGGAACTTGCCATCTATAGCAGCATAATGTTTTGATTTCATATTAGAATTGCTTGAAAATAGGGTCTTTAATACCTCTATTGTTGTACATTTCTCCCTCAAAGTATGTTTAAAGGACTTAATCAGACTCATTTCCTTAATTTCAAGCTTATCTCTGAAAAAGTATTATCTCAGGCTGATGGCATCAAAGAGTGAATTAGGAATAAAGCCAAGTGAATAAAACCAAAGATATTTCCTTTCAGTTACTGTGCAGCCTTCACAGGCTGCAGAGCATTAGAGCTGCTGAAATACCACTGCCACATTCTTCAAGACCTGTGAATTAGTGCCTTGCTTTCATACCCTTGGCGGGAAGCGAGGAGGACGCGATCCCTGTAACACTTAGCCCGACAGGGGCTGTGCTGTGATGAGCAGCTTTAGATTTGCAGCACCGGAAAAATGTCTTTGAACTATTGCGGTTTGGTTTCCCAGCTTCCGAGACATATTTATCACAGCAAAGTTCTCCTTATTATCACCTTCTGTCCTTTGACATCAGTTGCAGAGAAGTAACAACTCTCCCATCCATCCTGGGCCAGGCTGAAGGTCCATGCAGACCACTGTCCCATCCAGCTCTGACAGGAGCTGGCCCAGAGCAGGCAGTATATCCCAAGAGCTGGGCAGTGCTGCAGTCTGACAGAAATGGGCAGATCCAAGATTTCTCCTTCCCTCAGCCCATGCCAGAAGGTGGTTTCCCACCTGTAAAGGGACCACTTCTAAGCAGCAGCTAATGATGAACAAGAAGCTACTGGATCCTTTCCACCAACCCTTGCCCTCTGGGGTCTTTTCCTTTGCATCTATAAGGTGTTAGCATAAAAAATGACTAATTACTTTTGGAGCTCCACCCTAATGAAGCAAGCTCATCTGCCTCCTCAGGACAAGTCATGGCTTGACAACCACCTGGCTGCTTAATTGCTCCAGACACCCCTTGGGGCTCTGCAGACAGCACAGGCTCCAGGGCATGAGGAGACAAGTGGCTGCTGAGTAGCTATGGGGTAAAGAAGCTTTCAACCCCCTGCCCTGGGCTGATTGAGCAGCAGCATGCTCTTGGTGGCTGGGAAACCTGAAAGGAGGACTCTACATGGGAGAGGGGACCTTACATGACAGCACATCTGTCATGGTTGAACCCCGGCTGGCATCTAGAACCAGGCAGCTGCTTACTCACTGCACCCCAATTTGGATAAGCGAGAGAATCAGAAGAGTAAGTGAGAAAAAAACGTGGGCTGAGATAAAGGCAGTTCAGTAGGTAGAGCAAAATCTGCACACACAAGCAAACAAAACAAGGAATTAATTCACTGCTTCCCATCAGCAAGTAGGTGTTCAGCCATCTCCAGGAAAGCTGGGCTCCATCACACATAGTGGTTATTTGGGAAGACAAACACCATCACTCTATATGTCCCCCCCTTTCCTTCTTCTTTCCCCAGAGTTATATACTGAGCATGAAGTCACATGGTATGGAATATCCCTTTGGTCAGTTGGGGTCAGCTGTCCTGGCTGTGTCCCCTTCCAACTTCTTGTGCCCTCCCAGCCTGCTCACTGGTGGGACGGTTTGAGAAGCAGAAAAAGCCTTGAGGATTTAGCAATAACTAAAAACACCAGTGTGCTATCAAAAGGCAGCATAGCGTGTGCTGGTGGAGACCTCTCAACAGGGCTGTGTTCATGGAGAGGATGTTCTTGGGGTCCTTAATCCAAGACATCTGGCCACACTGTTCTGGCAGCTGTACCTGACACCCAGGGACCTCAGCTGGACCTAACTTTCCTCCCGTCGACAGCTACAAAACTAACCGAGGTGACTGTCTTCCTTCAGGCCTTAAAGCAGGTGAGCTCAAGTCACCCTGTGGAGCAGAGAACACCCAGCAAATGTACTGATACCACTGTTGCTGCCCAAACCTGACATGGTGCCAGCCCTGTCCCTGGCCACACTGGTGACCACAGCATCCCCTGCACACCTCACAGAGATGGGGAGCCAAGCAGACAAATGCAGCTGCAGCCCCTCAGGAAGTCTTCTCCAAAGCTGCGCCCGCTCAGAGCATTCCCACCCTGGCCATTGTTTTGGGAATGGCTGGAAAATGTCAGCAGGGCACTGGGTGCGGGTGGGGGGTCAGGAAAAAGGAAAAACAGATGATTAGATTTTTTTTTAAATCAGCCAATAAATTATATTAACTTTTCCATTGACCTTTTGTCGGGTGACATTATCAGACTGGTGAATGTGGTTCATGAAGATAGTATTATGCTCAGATTTCAAACTGTGCAGAAAGTGCATCCCAAGCAATATGCTAAAATGGAAACGTCGGCTCTGCCGGAGGGGTGTGCTGCTCATTACCCTCCCAAGGAAGGCCAGATCCAGCACCTACATATATTATATTCATTATTAAAAAGGTCTGGTTCCCAGGGAGGTTGGGGATTTCATAAGGTCTGCCTTTGTCAGTGGTGCCATTTACTGTTTTCTTCTTGAGATTGTGGTGGCAGTAGAGCTGCCTGCGGAGGTACTGGCTTGCCACAGGCAGCTAAATTGCCTTCCTGTCTGTCCTTGGCCAGTGAGCCACAGTGCAGACACCTGGGAACGGGCAGCTTTCCTTTGCCAGGTCATGAACACTGGCCTGGCATCATGGTGCTGCCTTAGGATGGGATAACATTTGAAACACGGGAGCGAGAAGGGTGTGAGGGTGCAGCTACATGCATTGAGTGCCTTCACAGGTAAGGGAGAGTACTGACAAACGTGGCTGCCCCAGCCTCAGGCAGGGTTTACCCAGGTACTGGCAGGACTGAAGCATTGTGCTGCATCATATTGGCTCTTTATCACAAAGCCGATGGCCACAGCTCCTTCTGCAGCCATGGCACCTTCCAGGACCACCGGCAGGGAGTGTGCCAGCCTGCAGGAGCCAGCATGACCCTGCTGCACCTGGGGCTGTTTTGGTCCTCAGGGCTCAAAGAGCTGCTCTGCCCCTTGGATCACGGCCCTGGTGCAAGCAGAGGTGTCCTCTCACCCTCTGCCAGCCCAGCAAGGCCAAAATTAGACTCCCCTCTGTGTGTGCCGGGTAGAAGAGCCCCAATTGTATCTCAGGAAAGCATTATTGTAGTCCACGAGCCCTATCTTATCAGGGAAAGGAAAATGGGACTTTGACATATTGCCTCTGTTGCAGCCGGGGTAAGCACATGATTTTCAGTAATCACCCACCCCGGCCACAGCAATGCCACAGCCACTATTGTTCCCAACCCTGGCGCTGCATCATGCAGGGTCCGGGCAGCCATGACCCTCCTGAAGGCAAAAGAGCATGTGGGGCCCTGGACATGCTGGCTTTGGCTGTGCCCTGTACATTGTGTTCACAGCCCTGGTGGGGATGCAGTCAGAGTTGGATTGATCCCTTTATCATGAACCTTCAAGTGCTGATAAAGTGACATCACCCTCTGGGGAGCAGGGACTTGAACTCTTTTGCAATGGGAGATGGTTATCAGCAGACTCTGGCAGGGCTGCACTCCCTCTCCAGCCCCACAGCTGGAAGCAGAGCCCCCCTCCAAGCCACTGACAGGATAGGAAGGGTTTGTTTTGCTTTGCACAATGGCTGCTCAGATCCTGTCTAAGAGCAATGTAGGGCTCTACAAAGGCACTCAGCTTTGTGCTGCCACAGCACAGGGGACCCAGCATGGCCAGCAGCCATCCTGCCCACACAGGGCTCAGCCTGACCCTAGGGACCGCTCAGTCTCTGAAACACTCCTTGTAACAGGAGGCACATCGTTCCCAGTCCCAGAGCAAAGAGGATCATCACCTGAAGAGCTTATTTCATCTCACTGGGAAGCCCAAGAGCAGCCCATGCACCCATCCTTGCCTGCAGAACATTCCTGGAGGGAGGAGAGCAGGTCACTCCTGCTGTTTCTCCCCTGCTTGCTGCTGGGAGGCCATCCAGGAACTTGCCCTGGCAGGGCTGAGAGCACCAAAAGAGCCTCTTGAGGAGGTCCAGATACCCCACAAACCGTATCCTTTGGCAGAGCAGGGAGATGCAGCCAACACCATTGAGCAACTGCCTGTGCAGTGTGTAGCTGCAACCAGGCTTAGGAACACTGCCATGCGCTCTGCACTGGGAACAGCTCTCCAGCAGAAGCAGCCACCAAGGGCTACAGGGGTCAGGCAGAGACATTACAGCAAACCATGCTGCACGGATGTGCAATCCTGCCTGGTGTCTTGGTGCTCCATGCCCTTTGGTGCTCTCCTGCCAGGTCCTGCTTCCCATGGAAGGGACACCCAGGTACTGCAAGAATCACAACCATCCAACCAAAGCTGCTGCTGCTGCTCTCCTGATTCCTGCATGGCTCCCTGTGCCTGCAGCTCAGCCCTCTGCTTTCCAGAACTGGGCTGTCAGCATAAAACTGAAGGACAGAATCCCCAGTGGACTGAATACAAGGTCTGAAAGTACTGAGACCACCGATTTCCCATCACTGCACCCCAGGGCAGAGAGTGATCAGAGCTCCAAACCACAGTAATACGTGTTGTGCCTGAGCCCCACCACCCTCCTGCGCAGGTCCTCCTTTTGTCCGTGTCCCAGCAGCCTGCCACATCCCACAGCCTGAGTAAACACCATCGTGCCCCTTCACAGCTCCCATCCCAGGACCCCCCAGGAGAAGGAAGCAAGTGCTGCCCCACTGGGCACAGCACCCATCCTGCTTCTGTCTGAAGTTCAACTGTTAATGACTGGACACCAAAGCAGCCCTTGGGGCAGAGTGGAGGCTCACCTCTGGGGCCAGAGCAGAGCAGGGCAGCATAGGGTGACCTCCTGCAGCCCACCCTGCCTCTCCCAGCAGCCACAGCCCGGGGGGCTTCCTGAGCCAGAAGGGCAGCCCTGGCCTGCCTCCCTGAACTCCACTCATCACTCATCCCCTACTCACTGCCCAAAATAGCCCGCAATGATTTCTGCAGTTAATTTGGGCCTGCTCTGAGCCTGCAGGCTGTAATCTGAACTTGTCTCTGGCCAGCTTCATTTCAGACCTCCCTGTCTCTGCACGCTGAGACACAGCAGAGGCACTCGTCCTTTCCTTTACTCTGCTCCCCTGATGGTACCCACACCATCACATCTCCTCCTTGGGACAGGATAGGTCTTCAGATTCCCACCTCCATCCTTATCCAGATGCCACCGTTGCTCCTCTTCTTGTGCCCTACACAGCTCTGGACACTTTGAGGGATGCCCAGCCCGGCACACACACCAGCACAGCACAGGTCTTGCTCAGCAGCTCCCACACAGCACTGGGCTCTCATGACCAGCCTCCCCTACAGCAGCACCTAATCCTGCTCCCAGCCCTGCCACGGGCACACATTTTCTGTCCCTGTCCTCACCACTCTGACATATAATCTAGCCTATCACTCTGTCCCCCAGGTACTCAGCAGCACTAGACTCTTTCAATACATTCTGCCACCAGCTTTGGGACACCCATACACCAAGTAATTATGTACTGCTAGCAAAAGTGGCTCACTTGTCTCAGCTCTTGAGCATTTGAAGAAAGATTTCTCTTGCCAGTGCATAAATGAAGGACACAGATGGTCCCATGGGATGGGACAGGAGCAGGCCAGGATAACTGTTGCTCCAAAACTCATTGCAAAGCACCACAAATAGGGCTGCCCACGCCACAGCCACCCACTCTGCCTGCACCCTGCCGGCTCGGTGGATCCCGGCTCACACAGGCATCCTCCTGCACTTTAGAAAGCAGGCGAGGTGCCCACCCCACCGTCTGCAGCGGAGACTTTTGTTTCACTTTAGGTTATCTTATCGCCATAGGAAAGGCAATACAGCAGAAGAATTTCCTTTCCTTTATGTTTCCAGCCTTTCCATTGTCTGGCGTCTGGATTTCTGAGCCTTGCCACTCAGCAATTTGCTCGGGCCTTTGGAAACATAAATGCAGGCACTTCTTATCAGTAGGAGCTCTGCAGAGGCTCCTTCTGCTACTGCAGGCAAACCAGGCCAGGTCTGTGCACCCTGGGACCCCATCCTCTCCCTGCCAAGCTTCACCCTGTGCATTTTCTACTGCCCGAGGCAGGTGCCAGCTCAGCCACTCACCCGGAGGGGTGGAAATGCCAGGCAGCATGGCTTGATGAGATTTGTCCATGGCAATGAAACACCAGAGGCTCATGTGTCTTTTTTCCTTCCAGTTTATTTCACCAGAGCAGAATCCAGAGCAGGATGGGTGTCACTGGGAAGCAGGAACAGCTACAGGCCACCAGCACCTCAGAAAAAGCCCACAGAAGAAACCATCAGCCTAAAGCTATAGCAGAGGCTATTTCCCTGATGTGCTCCTTGTAGGAGCTTCCACCACTCACCCTGGGGCAAAAAGCTGACCTCCAGCTGCAGGGAGCAAACTGACCCCATTTGTGCTCTCCACCACTCTCCTGTGTGGGAAGCTCTTCTCCTCTGTACGAGAGAGGAGAAGGAGAGCAGGCAGGCAGGTCCCCGAGTCCCTACTCTGGATGCTCTTGGTCCAGCTTCACATGCAACAAATCCATCAGTGTGGGCTGTGGGGTTCTGGGGATCCTCACGCTGCAGCTGCAGCCTCACCACTGCACACATGGACCAAGGCACTTGAAGGCACCCAGCACTGTGGATGCAGCGCAGCTGCTCCCTCCTGACCTTTGCATGGTCTCCTATGTTTTTGCAGCTTCCACACATTTTGAGGCACAAAAATCGTCCCAGAGCAAGAAACTCACTTCCCCATTGCACAAATTGGCACCTGCCAGGCAGCCTACAAGCAATGGATCAGCCCCCCACATACAGCACATAAGACATATATAACCTTCTAGGTGGGCTTCTGTCTTGCTGGTCCCTGGCTAGCAGTACTTATGCTTAGCAGTCAGAGATGAGCAGGAAGCACAGCAGTTACCAGCAGACAGCCACAGTAGGGACTGTCCCTATCTCCTGCCTCACTGCTCACTGGGTTGAAGCTCAGCAGGCTTCAACTCCAGAGGCTGCAGAGCATATTTGGGTAGAGCTTGTAACACCAGTGCTGAGGAAAACACCAGTCCAACCAAAAGAGGAGATTAATGGGTTTAAACCCAACTGTGAGGCTGTACAGCTCCCACAGCCTCAATTCCAGGAACCACAGTCAATAGTGGTAGGGAAGTAGGACCCTCACAGCCCTTTGCAGCAGGACAAGGGTGAAAAGATGTGCTGGAAGCTGTCACGAGTCCACCTGGGGGGTGCTCCAGGCATAGCATGAAATGGTGATGGTACCCCAGAGCTTATCACCTCTCCCAGGGGAGCCCCCATGAAGCACCTTCTGCTGGTTACTGCTTGCTGGGCACAGGTGATGGGTGCTCGGGGCATGTTGAAGGGACTGCAGGTTGTCTGAAGGTGCCTTGGCACACCACGGAGCAAGGCTGAGCATCAGGGCTGGGCCAGCTCCACTGCACCATCAAGTCTTCAAAGTCCCACTGTGAAGAGAAAGGAGCAGTTGGTGCCACAGCTGGGCACGAGGGAGCCTTGGGCAGCACTGCTCCTCACAGGCAACACAGGAGATGCACTGCCTCCTCCTAAAAGGGGAATTGGCAATGCTGGAAAAAAGAAAGTATTTGGTTCTCTCTTTCCCCACAGCAACACAAGCAAAGTTCAAAGCAGAACAATGCTAGTTTCCTTTTTTCTCATGTGCTTCCCTCCTCACCCAGGACACATGAGGAGAGGGCTCAGGAGTGCACAGGGAGGGGTGGGAGGGTGGCTGAGTGGAATGTGTCAAGAGAGGGAGAACCCCTTTTCCCTGGGAAGCTCACAGCAACAATTCCTGAGCACTCCCCTGTCATGAGCACAGATGGTTCAGAGAGCCACCCAGAGAGCTCTTGCTAAAAACCCTGTGAAACCCCAGGTGAAGCTCAGGCAGCCAACACAAAGGGGTTTGGCAGAGGCTTCCAGCTTCCCTTCGCTCTGTGCAGGCAGCAAAACCTGGCTGGACTGGTGGAACTTCCTGTCAGGGTCATGATGATTCTATTTCTTTGCCTCAACTGCTATGACTCCCAAGTGACAAGAGGCTGGGAATCGGAGTGGGACATTTCCAGGAGGGCAAACCCAAGTCTGCTCCACCCAGCAAGTGCAGCCCTCCCTCCCTGACACCACCCAGAAGGGACAGACCCTTTTCCCACAGCTGCATCAAGAAAGAACTCTGGGGCAGAGTTCCTCTGACTCAGAAGTCCTTTCTTTTTTTCCTCTTGTCCTCACCATGACCTCTCTTTTGGGCACCTCATGCATTTAGCTCTGAGAGGTTATTCTGAGGTGGCCTTGGGAGCGGCTCCTTGCACCTCTCATTATATTTTTGCTGCAAAAGGAAAAAAGAAACGCACATATACACAAAAACCCAAACAAACAAACAAAACAAAACCAAAAAATCAACTTGGGGAAAAAAAAGCCAGACTAGAGTTACCATGGAGTAGGGGTGACAGAGCACAGCACTGCTCCTCACAGACGTGACAGGTAAAGGAACCTGCTGGGGCCAGGCAATGACATAAAGCTCAGGGGAGCAGGGAAGGAGCTGTGAAGAGGAAAGTTAAAAAAAGCTGCTTCTTACTTCAAAGCAACAGTGTTTCAGGACAACCAAGAAAGAGCTACTTAACTTGAGTAGAAACAGCCTGAGAGGCCCTGGACCCAGTTCCTCATTTGCCAGGGCAAAAGCCACTTTTCCCACCATGGTCCTCTTGACCACCTTACTGCTGTACTAGGGACCTGCCTGCAGGTCCAGGGCTGCTCTCCCTCTGCCTTGGAAAGGCCGGCCCCTAACGGCAGGAGAGAAGGATTTCAGCCTCCCCCAGAGACATAATGCAGTTTTGGACCAGACGGTGACTGCAGAAAGCTGTCAAGATGCTCACACAGAAGCACCTTGCTGCAGTACTCCCCAGCACCAAAGTCAACATCCCACCCATCCTTAGGCTGAGAGGACGGGAAGAGATCAGACACCCACCATGCTCACCCATGATGCTTCCATTTTCAGGGGTAGAGTAAAAAAATGCCACTCTTCCTCCAAACAGGCTCTGCAAAGCATGTTTTCTAGCAGGTGGATGGGCTAGGTGGCAGCTCTGACTTGCAATAGCAGTTGTGTGTATGAAGGATAGCCTCAGCCTTCTAGACCTCCAAGGCAGAACTGGGGCCAGTGTTGCACCAGTGTGAACTGCACTGAAACCCTCTTGTGGCCAACAGCAGCAGCCTGAGTGGAAAAGGCCGTTAGGAGAAACTAGGCAAGACTACCAGGTAAGCTCTGAGAAGGTGCAAGTCTTGCGCCTCTCCTGATAATAAAACTCCAATAGGCAGACTAGAAGAATACCACTAAGAGGAGCTCTGTGAAATCCCCTCATTTCACAGCAGTTTCTCTGCAGGACCACATCAGCTACAGCTCAGACTATAAAAACCTTTGAGCGAGTCTGGGAAAGCCTGGAAACCTGGCTCCAGCCTTTTCAGGAGTGGCCGTGGATGTGGACTCCATAAGTAGGCAAGTGAGGCTGTGAGGGGACCTGGCCCGCTTGTGCGAGGGGATGCAGAGATGCTATGGTGGTTAACCCACACCTTGACAGAACAAGTTAGTCTCCACACTCCTTTTCTGAGCTTTGCTCTGCAGAGCAGACTGCAGTGTGGCCCCATCCTGGGCATGGCTCAGGGGTAGACCTGTCCCTGGCACCAAGGCCATCACCATATGGTGTGAATGCCTTAATGTAGCAGGGGAGAGCCCCAGGGGAGAAGAAATATCACCTAAAGAGTCAGGACCAAGCACTGACCTCAAGCTCTGAGTTGAGGGAAACAGCATCTGAGGAGCTGGATGGGGAGAGCCCAGGGCACAGGGCCAGGAGCTGGGGGCAGGCAGGCAGCTATGGTGGCACAGGGACTGCTGCACCCATCTGTGCATCCTCGAGCAGCCTCACCATGCTGCGACCAGTCTGAGAGGGTGGGTGGCCATCCTGGGGGCCACCCAGCCATCCCCTGCTCGTCCAGAGTGCCATGCTGCTACCCCAGGTGCTGCTGTCCCCAAGGTGCTGGTGCCAGGCTGCCCAGCCAGAGGTATGCGGTGTCCCCTGAAGCCCTCAGCTTAGAGCAGGCTGCTGCCAACCTGTGCTGATGGCAAGGAGGGGTGTCCCCACATGAACCTGTTGTCTTCTGGGATTCAGGCAAGCATGGGGGAAAGATGTTGAACAGGAAGCCGATGATGTCAGCATGGCCATGTAGGCTCCTGTAAGGATCTGGGGAGAGACACCCTCCTGAAATGCAAACCTTCGGGCAGCAGCTCACAGGCACCCAGCTGGGGGGCTGCATTTGCCATGCTCTCTTCAGCCAGGTTGCCAAAATCCTCCCTCTGAGGCCCAGCTCCCCAGGACCCCCCCACCAACCACCACAGGGAGCCTTGCCCACCTGGATGCCAAGTTGGCTGACCTGCAGTGCTCCAACTGCACTGCAGATGTGGCCCAGAAAGCTGTACAGGAGGCAGAGTAGGGACATCCTGTCCCAGGCACCTGCAGGACAGCCTAGGGCAGAGGGACAACCCGATCCAGCCACGTTGGACACCGCAGGATGCTGGAGCAGAGAGGTCCTGCAGCCCAGCCCCAGGAAGTTCCAGGGAGTGGGCGGTGATCCAACACAGCACGGCCAGCATCCAGAGCCTCCAGGACACACAGCCTGGCTCACCATCCAGGCAAGCTGCTGGCCAGGCAGCAGAGCCACTGTGTGCCGTGGCTGGTGTCCCCAGCATGGCTGGCTCCAAGTGTCCCTGGGTAAGGAGTGCCACCACCTGCCACCCAGCACCACCTCCACCCATGGTACAGCAGCTTCTTGGGGCTAGAAGGCACTACATGCTGCTGGGAGTAGACTCCAGGCTGAAGTAGGGCTCCCTAACCTCAGCAGAAGAGTCCAGCAGCTCCAGCTCCTGTCCTGCAGGAAGAACTGCAGTTCCTGATGCCAGCACATGATGTGGTAAAAGGGAAGTTCAGCTTCAAACAATACTCTCAAATCGGCTCTGCATTTCTGCTGCAGGAATCGGGGCAGCAGGTAACAACATCAGCCAGGAAAAATTAGCTGCTTGCATTATAAAGCAAAGCCCCCTCAAAAGGGAGGCAGCCCCCTAAAAGGGGAGTCAAGCTGCTGAGGTGCTCAAAGTGCTGCGGAGCCCAAGGAACAGACTGGAGCCGGCTGCAGCCCACCCGCTCCCCTGTACATACACAAGGCTCTTTACTAAACAGCTCTTGGGAATGGAAAGTTGTCTTCTGTGGAAAGCGACCCGAGCAGCCAGAGAGGCTTGCTCAGCAGGTGGCCGGGGCAGAGCACAAGGTCTTCTTTGTGCCAGCTCCTGGAGCAGCGCAGTCCCCACGTTGTCCCACGCCTGCCAGCTGTTCCTGCGTGCTGCACAGAGCCATCACGGCCTGGCCAGCATTCCCCAGCTGGGCCAAGGCAGTGTAGATATGAGTCAACAGACCAAACCACCACAGGAAAGCATTAATTTAACCATGGTCCTCCTCTATTATCCAGTTTGTCCACTGCTCAACAGTAGCATACAATATTAACAAGCCTTTGGGTCCACAGCTCTCATTTAAGGTTCTCCTCCTGTGGAGCAGGAGTCCTTTAGCACACTAAGGAGCAGCACGCGTTTAATAAACCTGGGCGAACATGATGTTCTCCGTGGTATTGACATCACCCTCCATCCACTCATGCAAACACTGCAAGTGGCTTGGCAGGTCTTGTGGCCAAAGGTTCCTGTGAGCAACAAGCAGGGTTATCCCAAGCCTCAGGCCCTGGGATTGCTGTCATTCACCAGGTCTGGAAGGGTCTAACTCCAGGACAGAGCCTGTGTGTCCTGTCTCCACTCTCTGGTCTCCTGGAGACCCAACTGGCAGGAAAGGACAGAGAACTCGAAAGAAAACTCAGATACATGCAAGAAGAACTATGAAGTCAAAACGCTTTGAAAAGAGGGAAATACAGTAGAAAAAAAATGCTTTAGAACTTCACTAAAGCTTACCCTCAACTTCAATTTGACAGGTAATTTGAGAGATAATAGCTTCAAACAAAACAGGACAAAAAGAAATGGGTATTTCTGAGCAATCAGGTCCCTAAAGTATTGTAAGGGACAAAAGCAGAAACTATCCCTCCACGGACAGCGGGAAAATCTGATCAGAGACAGATCTGGCTAGTTTCCTGTTAGGAGAGAAAGGCAAAAATCATCTTCTCCGAGAGAACCAGATGAAATAGTATCTCCTGAGAATCTACTTTCCACTGCGGTACACTGACTTAAAACACCATCGATCATTTTCCTGCAGTGCAATTTTGCTTCAGTTTTACAAATGGCAGGGAAATGCCTTCCCTCCAGTGACATGATCAAGAACTTGAGAGCAGGGACTCCAAGGGAAGCAGGAGCTGAAGGCTCTGCTGCCAGGGGACCCTCTGCATACACAGTGTAAATTGGCTGTACAGGACAAGCAAAGGGTCACAGAGGCAAAACCAGCTTGGTTGCCTGCCCCACATCTGCAGAGGCTTTGCTCAGCAGTTGCTTTCATCTCTCCATCCACACTGAAAGGCTAGAAAGTACAAAATTATAAGACAGCAATCCCTTTTTTAGTATCAGAGGCCAGTGTCCTCTGCTACTCTGCTTCACCACCTAAAAACAGGGCACAATTTGTCTCTGCAAGCCTTTCCAGTCCTATCATTACTCCCTGTGCTGTATTAGGAATGAAGAGCACTGGTGTGTATTTTCTCAGCTGGGCAACCAAGGAGTAAATCTCACTTAAGTCTGACCCTAAGTACAATCTTTTCACCATCAAATATTAATGTACACATTAAAATCTGCTATTATGACACTTCTGCAACTAGGTCAATGGCTACCAGGTCAGTGAGACAGAACACAACACCATGTAGGAAGTCAAGTCTATTTAAGGACAAATTAGCACCAGATTTTTGGCCAGTCACACGGAGCTAATGTTTTAAAATACCAATGGGAGGTCACAGAGAGAAACAACTGATACCAGCTCAGTGTGAAGGACATACAAGCAGCATTTTCCTTGCCCGGTGTGGCTTTCCCCCCCCTCTGTTCTGGTTTAAGCTGGGAAGATGAGTGGTTTCAAAGCTGGTTCTACAGAGCAGTGCTTGTACAGCTGAGAAAGCAGAGGTCAATAAAGATCCATTCACCTAATTTTTCAACACAATGGAGTGTTCTGTCAAATCAACAAAGTTTTTTTGGTTTTTTTTTTTAAAGATGAGAAATAGTGTCTCAAAATGCAACAAAGATCACTCATTGAGATTCGACTGTTTAAACATTTTAGTCAGTTTTACAGGACTGCTTTGATCCCAACAGCTACAAAATGCATTCTTTATGGAAGGAAAAACCATCCCGGCATGGCTCCATCTGCTCCCATTGAAAGGGGATTTCAGCAGCAGTCAAGGGTCCGGGCTGGCTTCCAGATAACAGGAATGGCCAGGTCTCTAGTTCTCAGAAGGGATGAGCTCCAGCTATCAGAGCCAACTCTTACCCCCTGCACAGGCCAATCCATAACACGGAGCTCCCAGTTGAGAGCTGTCTTTTCCTGGTTACCCCGCTTCGGTTCAGGCCTGCAGGACAATGCAGTCCCTGCCCTGGGAAGGCCAGATACTGCTGCCACAGCTAAGCCTCCAGGTGCTTAGTGATCCTGCGAATTTTCTCCTTCTTGTTCCTGTTTCCATGTTTTTTCCAAGGCTTTCCCACCACATTCCCAGGATTGGGAGTAGTCACAGGCACAAGACCACTGCCAGGCCAGTATCCCATTGCAGCCCGGACCCCTTTCACCAGGGCACGAACGTTCTCCTGCAAGAGAAGACATAATCACCAGTGACTGATGAGAAGATATTTAACAAGAAGGAACCCTGGCATGTCAATAAAACCAGACACAGGCAAGCTCAAACCCATTGAGACCTGCTCATCCCCTAGCTCCAGAGCTGCAGGAAAGGTCACACCACACCACGCAGCTGAGTCAAAGCCTGTCAGCACGTCCCAGTTGCGTCTGCAGCCATGCCCCGCTGCGCCAGATCTGCCACTGCAAGCAGAGGCACGGACGAGACACTGAGCCCCGCCAGACATTAGCTACGGTGCTAGGATTGATTCCCACAGTCTCTGCTCCACACACAACAAATTGTCTTTGCAAATAAATCTGGCGCCTGTGAAAGCCAGAGACTAAAATAACTTGCTCAAGTCTGGATCGTGGGTAGCACTGCCAGGGCCCACAGCTCATGCCAGCACTTCAGGCAGTCAGAGGAAGAGTCTGGTAATCCCAAAAATGCTTTTCAGGTCATAGTTTTCCAAAACAGTTCACTGAATTTTTGAAAAGAGCCCGAGTTCTTGTTTTCAAAATGTGTGATTATCTATAGCTGTGCTGAAACAAATACTGCTCATATGCAGCTAAGCACGCAGAATGGATCATGCTGTCTGGGGCCCATCCTCTTCATGGCTAAACACCTTCTTCTGATCTGTGTCAGGTGTGCAGACTTAACCAGTTACCGATCTGACATTTCATTATGAGCCACTAATACATTTTTCAGTAGCATTGGGACAAAACAGATCTCCATAGGACTTAACAAGAAGCATACAAATTCAGAAAAATTCTCATTTTCCACTTAATTTTCAGATTTCTCTACTAGAATTGAAATCAGTTCGTGTGCTTTTCATCCAATTTCATTGGAAATTTCAGGTTCTGAGTCAAAACAACCATGTGATATTAAATCAACTGTCATAAAGAAGCTTATCATGACCCCTAAACATGTCATCTCAAGAAAGGAAAGTTAGGTTGAATGGCCTGTTAGACCAAAACTGTATTCTTAGTTGGTGGTTGTGTCACACCACCCTCCTTCCTCTTCTTTCTTCCCAGTCACTCTCCTGTTTGCTCAAGATTGATGTTAGGCCCATAATGATGAGGGTCACACTGCTGACCTTTTAAAAATCAATTAAGTGCACCTCATTAGCTATCTTCCAGTCATCTAGGACATTCCCAGTGATTTAGGAGGTAATAAATAATTTCTACTCCAGGGTAGAAATTACATGCAGATACCAATGGCACCAGTAACTCAACAACTCAACCCAGCACCCCTCCATCCTCAAATCTATTTTTCCTGGTAACTATGACACACCAGTGCTTCTGTAAAGAAGTCCCAGAATAATTCTCCCCAAGAATTTACCTGGTGGAAAAATGTTTTGTCCACCACATTTTCAATTTGCTTTGCTTTGGTCTTCTTCTCGGGCTTCACCTGTCCACTGGCCTGCATGGTTCTGCTCTCTGGGCATCTTTGATGCTGGTGCTGAAAATCATTTGGGTCAATGCCAGGAGGTGGGTGGCAATATAACAGCTTCCCCTGTGAAAGCAATGGGATACGGTTTTCACCACAAAAATACCCAAACAACAAAATATATAAAAATTGAAGAGAGGAAAGAAAGCAACTCCAAAGGTAAAGAAGGGCCCTGAAAGCCCAGGGGCTCATCACACAGGCAGAAAAGCCATTAGTACTATAATTTCTCCCTCCCCAGGTGACAATTGATTTGATTTTAAAGCACTATTGTACCTCTACTTCAAAGCACCATTTCCAGCTGCAAACAACACAGTGCAAAACTCTCAGGAGTACTGCAGGATCCCACTAAGAAATACTCTCTAATGAGTTGCAGAGGGGTGCTGTGGAAGCGTGCAGCACAACTGTGCTCATAACTGCAGTCCTTAGCACCAAATACTGATCCAACTAAACAAAATGGGTTCGTTTCCTGATACCTGCTGCATGTTTTAGCTAAATAAATTAGCCTATGTCTAACACTTTTTTAAGCAATCATCCTTTTAAGAATAAGCAGCAGGAGAAGTTTCATTTATTCCTTTAAAACATAAACCCAACCTAATTTAGGTTATTTTAATATATGCTCATTTTATCCAGAGAAATATAATTAATTTTATTATCCTCCTTCCTGCTCCAATGAAACTTTCAATTCCCCTCCTAGCAGAAAAAAAAACCAAGATGTAGGAAGCACTTACACTGACATAGTCTTTCAACACGTATCGAGCTGATCTGGGCTGGTCTGGCTGTCCATGAGATGTCATAAAGCCCCTCATATCTGGAAGACAAATCCAAAGTACATTATCTGTCAGTACAACAAGACCATTGACATGTTCTTCTCTGCTGGTATGAGAGCTGATCTCTCCCTACTACCAGAAAACCTGACAGTTTTTTATTTTTGTTTTAAGGCCAGAGAAGATTAACTGCATCAGAGAATCAGACAAGGGAGATAAACCTTCCCTGCACCTTTCAAATATCTAATTCAAGGCACGTGGAAGGATAAGAGCACCACACTGCATTACACTGACTGGACTGACAGAGCATTTCACTATCATCCCCCACACAATCACTACATCTGTCGGATGAAACCAGCAAAGCACTACTGCAACACACACACGAGATTAGCTGTAACCAAAGGCCCTTCCTGAGAGTAGGGCAAGTCCTAACAGGGAGGTTCATTGCATGACAAACCTGAGTAGGACCTAACTTTAAAAAGTTCTCTTAAGGCTGGGTTCAGGACCATGCACACAGCTTAGGTGATGGGTTCTAAAGGGATCACCACTCACATCCATATGCTGTTAGCAGCTCTTCAGCTGTTGGCATTCGATCTGGATCCTCATCTTCCCTCGGCCTTATGATATTTATTCCATAAGTTGATTCCAAAACATTTCGTGGGATATGCTGGCAAACGTAAGCTAGTGAAGGAAACCACCTGGTGATTTTCAGCTGCACAAGGAATCTTCCCCTAATCACTTCAAGAGCACACAGTAAGAATGACTTTTGGATTTTTTTTGAAAACCAGAAAACCAATACAAGCCTGACAACAAGATAAACTTGAAATGAGATGGGGCAAGAGCAGCATAGGAGGGCTGTTTCATCCAGTGTGCGTCCCTACCACCCTGAATGCGTGAGCACACATGCCCCTAGCAAGGCTGGAACATGCTATACTGCATACCCAGATCCTGTGCTTTCAGACACTCTCATAAACACCATGCAAAGGATATTAGAGAAATGGGTGGGACGTGGTCCCTCATCTGGTCTATAGGCAGAATTCCAGAACAAATCATTTCTGCCTTGGTAGAGATGAAAGATGGCATCACCAGACCAGGACAATCACAGAGGCACAGGCCAGGCTCCACATACAGGGTCTACACAAAAAGTAACCAATGAGTTCACCAAGGCAAGTCAGCGTCCATGGAGGAAAAGGGAACAAAAAAATCAAATGCACAGATGAAGCAAGGATGCGAATGAGAATAAGCAGAAATTCTACTGACACAGACATCTACCCTGTTGACCCCAGACAATGAACTAAGGAAATCTGATGTGGAAGACACCCAGCACTTCTAAGGTTCATAAATAAGGTGTCCAGACGGGGGCAGCAAGATCTTCAGCTCTCCAATCTGATGGGAGAGAAAAAAAAATCACCCCAGACACTTTTACCTGTGTTGCACCTTTTGAAACAGGTAAGAGATTGCACAAGCACAAATTCTACAACACTCATTATAGCACTGGAGCTGCTACATCAGAATTAAGAGCTTGATAATCTGAAAACAGCAGCTTAACTGGACTTATTCACAGCAACGACTGTGGACAAGAAAGACCATTTGAGAGCTTGACCGTAAGCTATTCAGAGGAGCACTCACTTTTCAGAGGTTCTCTCCTCATGACTGGTGTTGAAAAAAAGAAGGGCCAAGCTACTTAAAATTGGGAGATGGAAAATATCTCCCATTGCACAGAGGCCCTCACTGGGGAGGGAGGGAGTTTGGGAGCAAGAACTGAAGTTCCAAAACTATGTATGTATGAAAAGCCCACCCCTCTCCAACCTACTCTGCAGGGCACAGCTCAGGCTGGCAAACAGTTCTGAGTCCACATGGTTGCAACCAGTTCATGAAGAAGCACTTCTCCACTAGGTGGAGGAAAAAAAAGATACTAAAAAGACCAATGCTCCTTGTTAGCAATACCTGAAAGTGTTTCGTACGGCCCGGTGTAGCAGACACTGACACCTTCTTATTTCCAAGGATTGTGTTGATGGTCGAACTTTTGCCAACATTAGGGTAACCCACCTAGATGCAAGGAGGTGGAATGATAACAGTGATATCAGGCAGGGCGATGCCAGATGAGTGGCAGAGCTTAGACACAGAAGTACTTTAATAAGATGTATTAATAAAAATAAGGCAAGCAGAGGGGAAGAGTGAGCTCCGGGAACTTCAGAATAATTTTTGCATAAACCCCTCAGTGATCTGTACTTGCTACTTGGTTTGTTTTAACCCTTACAAGAAGCCAGGCTACAAGATAAATTTTTCCTATGGAAAATCTGCAATTAAAATCTAGATTAAACAAGTTCTATTTAAGCACAAAGTCCAACTCACCAGCCCCACATTTACTTCACCGTCCTTCACCCTTTGTCCATTGTGCATGGTTTTGAATATCTCCAGCAGCTCATTTCTCTGTACCAGGTGGCTGAAGTTCCTGACATTCCTGTTCTGCTCCTGCACTGCATGCTGCACTGCAGCACCACCAGTCCCACTTTCCATCCTCTCTGGGGCAACAGCATTTACTCTGTCCCCACCTTCATCCTCAGAACAGGTTTGCCAGGCTTCCTCATCTTCATCATCTTCACAGTCTTCATATTCATCATTACTGTCATCATCACTAACAAGAACTTCATTTACAGTGTGCAAAGCGTTCCTGGTTGGTATGCTTTCTGCACTATCTTGTACTGTGTCATCATCATCATCTTCTGGGCTGGAGGTTTCATCCTCAGAATGACTTGGATCCTCCAGCACATCTTCACTGTCTGGCTCCTGTGTGAACAGTTATTTCACAGGTGAAACAAAGACAGCAACAGTAAGTTTTGCTGTTGATAGCAGCTGCTGCAGCGCAGTCACCAATTGTTCCATTAGCCAGATCCCAAGGACAGACAATTCACTCCCTACATCCCACAGAGTATTTTTAGGACCTTAAGTACAATGTAGAAAAAACTAGCCTGTTTTAGGCAAATGACAAAAGTACTTCAAGAGGGATTGTCAGCTTCATTGTGAAGTTGTTAGAGGTTTCTTTCCAGAAGCACAACTGGGAATGTGCCCACAACCACAACATCTTTACACACAGCAGCAGCAGAGCCCAGGAAATATTTTTTTTTAAATTATCAAGTGTTCCTAATAACAGGAATGAACGTAAGAAAGACCTTTTCATAACAACACTACCTTGAATTTTCTTTCCAAAAAAGAAAACAGACCTAACACTTCCAGTCTCACTTTTAAATCCATCTGTAAATACATTTTACCCAAAAACTGAATCAGCAGAATTAATTAGGTATTTTTGAAGAGAGGTGAGAGATAATTCCATAGCTGAATAGTGATGGCTTTAACAGATGAAACCAGTAAAACCTGAAAGTGGGATTTACTGATAACACCTAACTTAAGGAAGCACCAGAGTTTGTTCCACTGGGCAGAACGGAAAGACAAATCCTCTGTACAGATAACCATGCCCCTCAGAGCATCTCTCTAGGAAAGGATTCCAATTCTTTCAGCAAAGGTAAGTCTGCAAACAGATCCGTGAGGGCTGTTTCCGCAGCTATTCAGCAGCAGCCCCGAGGGACAAACTTACATTCCAGTTCAGTATTATTCATCGAGTCATTAACATCGAAAGAGAACTTGCAAGCACCACAAATGGTGACTGAAGTGGGTACCACTTTGTTCACAATTTTACTCTCCTCACATTGTTCTCCAGCCACATGGGTCCTTCAAATAACCCTTCCCTAAGAAAAGGGTGGTGCCTTTCCTAGAAAGGTGCTCAGGTGTATCACAAACATAACTGCAAAGCAAGTCATCAGAGACAGCCAGCAGGTACCCAGTTGGAACTGGTCATCTACAGTACCTTTTCTTCTCCAGACAGCCGTCTGCACTCTGCCAAAGCTGACCAGAACACCACCTTAACGCCCTCTTTCTCAAAGAACCGTGCCCAAGCAGCCCGCTGCTCCTCACTCAGCAAATCTGCTTTGTTTATCAGGATCATGTTCTCCTTGTCATTGCTGACTTCCTTAACATAACTTTCCTGAAGAAAACAAGAGAAAGATCAGTTTGTCCTCTGGTTTAGGCTCCTCCTCCTCCCAATGAGCAGCAAGACAAGTTACCCCATCCAGTTCCACACAACTGTAGCTAAATTCACCATCCCCTGGGCTAGATGGAACTGGTGTTTAGCAGACTGCTACAAGAACAAACTGGAGCATGCAACTACTGCAATACAGGTTGTTTCTGACCACCTGTGCAAACACTTTGTCTGCTTGGAGCTATGGCAAGATACTAATCAGCACCTCACAGCTGATTCCAGTAATTTCGTATCTCACAGGTGTGGTCCATCATTACAAAGTTGTCACTTCAAGTATTCTTGATCCTTCACTTCCAGCGCAGTAATCCTCACCCATTTTTATTCCACTTTGCTTTTAAACAGAGCAATTCCTTTAAGTGCAGACACTTCTAGTGGGTAATGATGAGCAATGTACTAACCGCAATGTAACGTCTGCAGAACTGTCTCTAAACCCACAACACTATGTGCAATATCAAAAAAACATCAGAGAAAAATAATTTAATGACAGAATACCTGCATAACTAAGACATGCAGTTCAGCACAACAGCAGAACAGCTGCAGTGCAGCTGAACATGTTACACAAAAAAATATACACTATAAACTCTAAGAAATAAATTGAAGACAACATTCAAGGAAGTGGTTTACTTACCAGATCTTGACATCTAAACAGAAGGGGGTTTCTAGCATCTACAATCTGGACTACAATATCACTGCAAAAATAAAATAAAGCTCTATAAAGTACTCCTCCTTACCTTGCCTCAAAGAAAGCAGCAAGGCACAGCACATTTCTTGCTTTTAGGTTTTGTTTAGAGTTTTCATGGTTTTCACTGTTTTATCCTACTCAGTACCTTTACTGAAACTCAGTTATCTCGGCATCCCACATGCCCCAACAGGGCCACACACATGTCACACACCAGTCCTCCTGGGCAGTACTTCTGCCTCACTTGGCTAATTCTCCTGCACAGCCAGCAAGGGGAAAACAGGTTTGCCTTTTCCCAATCCATCTACCCTTCAGAAACAGCCAGCAGGCAAGAACCAGAGTAGTGGTATTGCAACCTTTAGAACGTTACTAAAAACTGTGATAACTTTGTTTCTGTCTACTCTCATCCTGAAACTGCAGCAGAGTGGCTACAGAGAGAAAGAAAAGGTGGTGTTCCAACATAGTCAGATATTCTGGAGCACTGTTGTCCCCTTTATATGGAGCAAGCTGTACTAAGTCTCCCGCAAATGACTAACAGACACCAAGCGTTTGCTGTCAGGCACCTTTAAAATTTGTTTTGTGTTTCTGTCACACAAAGCACAGAACAGGGAGAGAATTAGACTCCTGTAAAACATGTTGCTCCCTGATGCAAGCAAAGCCTTGCACATGTGCTTCTAGGAAAGGTCTTCCAAATCCAGACACCAAGCTGACACCACATATGTGAGCAAGACACACAAATTAAATGCACTGGCTTCAAATACCAGAGGCACACGTTTCTTTCTTCAAAAGGAAAGGGGAAAATTAACTACACCTTCTTTCACTAGAACTTCTCCAGGCAAGTTATTTAAAATACTGGTTGTCAGACGTTGATTCTATTAGTTTGACTGGGATTTCTGTTAACTCAGGACAGTTCCAGAACACCACAGGCTGAATAGAAGAATTTCAAGCCTCACTAGGCAGCTGGTTACGTATAAAACAAAACAAAACAAAACAAAAAGATAAAAAAAATCAATACCCCTCCCCAAGGGAGTCATTTAACAAACTGCATGGGTACAGAGGTACTGAACAGTTACAGCAATTCAAAGATCAAGATGAGAGAAAGCTGACACCATGGTACTGGGGTGGGATAGAGAGAAGTTACTAAATCACGTTGCTGGGAGCTAGTTTGAATGAAACAGAAGAAAAGGCTTACAACAGATCAAACTATCTGGCAAGGTAAGGAACTGGACAACTTTCCTGTTCAATTCTGAGACAGAATGCTGACTCTACATGAAATAAAAAGCTCTAACAAGAGCAGAAAGGCATTAATAAACCATTCCAGCCACCTCAAAACACACGACACACTCACACTGTCCATCATGATACCCTATAGTGGATGCTCCCAGAGCAGCTCACTCCCAGCCAAAGATCCAGCAGCACCCAGTACAAAGCCACTTCTGTGAAAGGACCAGCTCACCATGACCTCATTGGTGAAGTATTTTTAAATTTTAGGAAAATCATACGAGATGATCTCAAACTTAATTACAAGTGAAATTAAATGCCCCAGTTAGATTAAGGTAGCAGATAGCTCTCCTATTGTATTACAACTCGGCAGAGCAAACAAAGCTATTTCTGTGATATGACAAGCTGCTGTCTTTTGTGCACTGCTGCAATTTCTCTGCATGGCAAAAGGCCAAGGATCAAGAGGCTCTTTCTTCCCCAGTGTTATTTAGTTGTTCTCCCTTGCCTCCTGCCCCTGAACATCAGGCTGCAGCTGTGCAGCTGAGAAAGAGAGGAAAGGGTTAATCTCAGCAAAAGACCTCAAAGACAAGATCTCAAAAAGAGGCCTCCCACACAGTTACAGGAAGAGGCCAAGAGACTCTCAGCAAACCATCAGCTGCCCTCCTCCACATAACATTTTGATCACTTCAAAACAAAATCACTTCAGTGCTGATAATAAAATGTTTCTAAATGTAATTGTTTTTATTGCACTCGGGCACTTAAAGCTTGACTCAAAGGCTTCAATTCAGGAAAACACATTAAACATTGCTTTTAAAAGGCAGAAAGTGATGTTCTTTACCTTCTTTCAATGACTCTCCAAAGCTGACGCCAAAATTCCAAGTTTCGTTCAAAAGGAGTTAGGATTAACTTTTTCTCTTCTTCCAGGCTGAGGCAAAACAGAGAAAAGAGCTTCTATTTGACCCATTTCAGGCAATAAGCACACGATCACTTCTTCCTTTGATCCAGGAAGTTTTAGTTTCAGAGACAGCTATCAAATCTGACTCGTATGGCAGGTATTATTTCTGCTAGTTTTGCGTCCAGGTAAACCAGCGTCAGTGGCACCGGTTCAGCAGTGACACAATGGCTCCTGACCGTGCCAGTGGAGAACTGGTAATGACAGAAAGAGCAAAAACTCATCAAAAGTCTGCCTGTCAAATTTCAGAGCCACGATAAACCTTGGAAGCTATCCCAAATGCCAGTAGTTATTATTCAAAATGAGTACCACCAGGAAAACAATGCATTTGAGGATGGTACCCGACATGGCTCTATACAACCTTCAACTCACTGTTACCGGTGCCTGAGGGACTTTGCTCAGGGCAAGTGTTGGTTTACAGAGGGTGAGCAGATACTACCTGGCTCTCCAGGCTGGGAGATGCAGCACAGGACAAGCACAAGCTGCTGTAGGCAGGCTGGCAGGGCTGCACTCTGTTCAGAGCAGCACTGTTGCTCTTGAAAGGCACATTCACCACCCATCCACTCCACAGGCAAGAGCAGAACACCACACTCCATCCTAAAAACTTCTAGGTGCCATCAGTACAAGAGCACATGCACATAGAAGACAGCTATGCAGAGCTCCCCAAAACACATGCCTGGACTGTGGCTGGGCTGTCCAGCCTCCCAGAAGTACAGAGAGCCTCTGATGTTACTTTTATAGGTCCAGCAGGGATAAATACAACCCACTGCTTCCTGTGTCTCCACACGCCACCAGCTACTTACGCTGGCACAAATGTCATACTCACTGGGCAAGCTGGCGCCTCCATTCAAGAAAGCCTTCTCTCTCTGCTTGTTTTAAGTCCTCCGCACTGGTTGTCCTATCCCAGCGTGGTCTGTCACAAACACATTTTGGAGCAAGTGGTCAGAAGCAGCAGTTGGACTGGTTACTTATTGCAATAAACATCCATAAAGAACACGGGCACTGCACACTCAGCTGTGCTGAGATGGTTACAGTTCAGTCATGCACACACCCGTTTTCAGTAGCTTTAATTATACCTATTTTTCCTTGTTCCCTCTACACTCCATTAGCTAGAAGGATGCTATCCTATGCACACTAGGTCTCACAAAGCTGTTTTTCAAGCTAAGATTTGTACAGCATTTAAGATGTGAAGTTCATCCCTCCGTCCACCACACACAGAACTCCAGGAAGGTTTACTAGGTTTCCTGGTTTTCTGGAAAAGCTTACTACATTTCCTGGATGCACCAGCTCCTGCAGCACCAGGCTTTGACCAGGAAACCCACACGATCAGGATGGATGGGCTGGGGCTGGCAGCACCCACAAGGCAGGCAGGTGCTTGTGCCATGTGTTACACCAAGCTTGTGCAGGCCAGGTGGTGGCTTCCCCAAAACAAGGTACTGACACAGCAGAGCGCTGTCCCCAGGCTTGCAGCCACTGAGGGACTAAGCCTGCTCAGCAGAGGGGGATCCATGCCCGGCTCTGCACAACTCACCTCCGTGGGACGCGCAGGAACTGCTGGTTCTCCTCATGCAGCTGCTGGACACGCTGGGCCTCCTGGGCCGTGAGGAGGCCAGTGCGGCTCTGGGCTGACACGATCTGGATGTTCAGGCGCTCTGCAGGACGGGCAAGACAGTCATCCAAAGCCAGCTGTCCCTGTCCCTGCCTGTCACCAGCCCTGCTGGCCCCTGCCATCCCACCCCTGAAGATCCCCAGCCCTGGCCCAGGACCCCATCCCCTCTCTCCAGTTCGGCCAACCCCAGCGTCAGCCCCAGCCCTACTCCCTCTCCTCCACCCCAGAACCAGTCGTGGCCCCCGCCCGGATACCCCTCCTCAATCCCGGGATTTCCTCCTTCCCGGACAGCACTGAGTCCCTCCCCGGGCACAGCCGTCGCCCAGGACCCGTCCCGGCCTCTCACCGGCCACGAAGCGGGTGCCGGCCAGCTCGGCTGTGGCCAAGAACTCCTCTAGCGGGCTCTGCTCGACGGCTGACTGCAGCTCCGGACCGCGCTCGCCGCCCACTTCGCTGACGTGCAGCTGCCGGGACAAGACACCGCCATCAGCCCGGCCCTCCAGCCGCCCCCAGCCCCGCCGCCCCGGGTCTCCCGCCGCCCTACCCATGAGNCGCGCTCCCCGCGCCCGCCGCCGGGCGGCGACAGGGCACCGGTCCCCACCCCGCCGTGACCCGTTCCATGGTGACAGATACCCCTGTGACCGGCCGCCTTGGGACCATCCGTGCCCAGCCGGCCTCTCCATCGCTTCATGTGCTCATGGACCATCCTTCCGACACCTATACACACGCTGCCCTGGCCAGCTGGCCACCAACATACATGCACGTCCCTCTCTCCACCCCTACACTACCCTGACCACTTGCCCATCCATCCATCCATCTGTTCATCCATCCAGCCGTCTGTCCATCCATTCCCATGCTACTCTACCCATCTGTCTGTCCACCCCCACACTGCCCTGTCCATCCATCCATCCATGTTACCCTGCACATCCATCTGTCCACATCCACACTGCCCTGCCCATCCATCCATCCATCCATCCATCCATCCATCCATCCATCCATCCATCCATCCATCCATCCATCCACCCATCCATCCATCCATTCACCCATCCATCCATCCCCATGCTGCCCTGCCTGTCTGTCTGTTCACCCCCATGGTGCTCAGCATGGACACATGCCTCTGACGCTTCCCCCCGCAAACCCAGCTCTAACTCTCTCACTTCCCCACCAACCCCTCCATTAATACATGGACACTAACAAAACCTGGAGCAAATCCCAGTGCCTCAAGGTCTGTGCTGCTGCAGGAAGCCCTGGCCAGGGGGTGAGGCGGAGGGTGATGAGCCCCACCAGAGCCCGCAGCAGCCCTGACGGCTGCAGAGGCCAGTTCTGCTCACCAGTTCGGCCTGGCACAGATGTTATCTCCAGGAAGCAAACAACACTGGCAGCCAGGCATGAGAAACCCTGTCCCAGCAGCCGGCGATGGGGCAGAGGTTTGTTCATCCCTCCAGGGGAAGCCACAAGCTGCTGGGGCCAAGGTTCCCTCTGCCCAACACCCAGCCCAATGCAGGATCCTTGTCTCCAGGCTCTATTATCCCAACACATGAGGAACAATGCTGACAACAAAGGATTCTGGATGCAGTGGTGGAAGGTGTGCTGTGAGGGAGCTGCCAAAACTTTGCAAGAGCCCAGGCATCTCTGCAGGATGGAGGATGTTGCCCACCTAGTCAGGGAACCATCAAACGGGTTTCGGTGGCAGCAGCCCTTGCTGCTGGTGCAGGTCAAGAGCAGAGAGAAGGTGAAATTAATAAACAACTTGACCTGTTCTTGCATAGTGAACTGATTTATGAACCATTTCTGCTTTATGGGTGTTGGGTTAAGGCCAGACGTTTTTGACGACAAGTCAGTATTCTGTATCCGTTGTACTTGGAGAACAACCTGGCTAATCCCTGGAAAACAGAAGTACTGCCCACACAGTCAGGCAAAGCTCAACTTGAGGTGCCGGTGCCAGCAGCACAGCAGTGTACTCTGTGGGCAGGAGTGGTCTTTTCTCATGCTCAGCACTACATGATGCCTCCCCATGTTAAACACTCATTAGGAAGACACAGTTCTTCCTTTTTTCTCCTTTTCAAAGCCAGCAACCGTACAGCATAAATATCCCAAGTACGTCTGAACCCTTGCCATGCTCATCCCAGGCTCTGGCACTACCACCAGCCAGGCCTGGCCCCTCCTTTGCTTCCTAAAGGCAAATAAGACAGATGAAAGGGGACTCAACATTCGCCTTTTCATTTACACAAAGTGCTCCAGTGGAAGGCTGGTGGGCTACAGACAGCATGCAGTGATTTAGTAAATTCATTTTTAATCAAGTCATCTTTAATAAAACCATCTCAGGTCTTTATGAAGGCACCAAGGCAGTAATATAAGTGCTCATTATTGTATTTCTTTTATACTTCACTTAAAAATTACCTTCCTTCTGTGCTGCATAATCACCAACCAGAGCAGCCAGCCAGCCCAGCCTTTCCCCACGCCTTGGGTCTGGCAGCACTTCTAACCCCACAGCCGAGACACATGCAATGCTGTTCCCAGGCTGCCCAACCAGGGGCAAAGTGCTTTAATAATCCCATTGGCGCAGCCCCAGCACCACCAGGGTCCTCGGCTGATAACACAGCCCCCTGTATAGAACACAGAGCTGTGCTCGACGGCCCTCCATGGGACACTGGCAGCTATGGCCAGTGGCATGGACTGGAAACAGAAATGCTTGGGGATGGGCAGGAGCGCTGGCAAGGTAGGAAAAGGAGACTTAGGTTTGCTCTGCTACCTGCAACCCTCTGTGCATCCTCAGGGCAGTGAAGTTTGAAGGTAACCTGAAAAGCAACAGAACCGTGAGTTTTGATTGGGGTGGTTTTCCCACGTTGCCCTTTTTTTCCCACGACATTCCCTGTTTTCCTTCTGAAGTGCTCCAGGGACACTCACAGCAGGTATTTTCTGGCACCTTTGTGGGATCGGTTGAAGAAATGCCCAAATTGCCCTCATTCTTGCAACAGATAGATTATGTCTGTCCGCTGATGCCAGCAGCACAATAGGGATACCTTTGAGCAGAGCAGTGCTGAAGGAGGTACAGATTGGGTGATCCAAGTAACAGTGTCATCAGAGTCTCAGATAAAGTCTTAGTTGCCTACCTCTAATTGCAACATTTCTCATCCCACCCCTATTGCTCTGCTGCACTCACTTGAGCAAGATGGGTTTCTTTTGGGTTTACCTAACGACAGCAACCTGTTTCTCCTAGAAGACATTTACACATGGATTAATCACATGCAGTGAAAAGGGCCACCGAGGAAGACCTGCTGTCACAGGAGCTGTACACTGGTGGCTTGGCTCCCATGTGTCCACGCCAAGAGCACAGGCAGCCAAGGAGAGTGTGGAGAGGGGCACATTGCTGCAAAGTCGAACAAACCCATTGATTTGCAGCCTGCTCCCATATGATGCAGCAGATACCACAGCACACAAAATTAACTCAAATTTCACTGCTGGGCCTTGCTCTCACAACTCAGCTCGCTAACAGCAGTGCTTGGGCTGGAGCACAAAGCTCTCCTGGGAAAGCAATCCCTGCCTGTGCATTGCCGAACCTCTCACAGCTCCTTTGGAGCACATTAACTGAGTGCCCAGCACTGCTGGCTCTTTGGAGGGTGGCTGTGGCTTTGGGACTTCTCACAAAACCCTTTGCACAGACGAAGTAAAGTCTGCTGTCCCTCTAGCACACTGCAATCATCAACTTGTATCAAAAGGGCTGGCCTCCCTCCCGACTTCTGCCTTGGAGCCAAACCACTGCTCCAGTTTTTGATGCAAATCCTGAGAATTATTTAGCAGCAGTAGCTCTTTTTCAGAAGCCAATGACACCAGTGCATTTTTGCCCGAAGGAAACATTGTTCCTTCTGGACAACTTTTCCTCCATTTTCCTCTAAGGCAGCACTGGGAGATCTCAGGACCGTGTCTCTAAAATATTCATGTGATGGCTAGTCATTATTCATGTAGGCTCACAATGCTTGATTCAGCGGTACCAGCGACCTCAGCCTGACAAGCAGACCCATTAAGAACCCTCCCCCCAAAGCACCCATGCAAGAACACCAAGACAATTTTTCTCTGTCCACAACTGCAGCTGCTTGAACCCTCTTCTTTCCAGATGTACTCAGAAACATGCTGGCACCATAGGAAAAAGGGCAGCCCACTCTGCAAGCTCTCGCATCTTTTGGTTCCCTCTAGAAAGAGGGAGCTCCCCAGGGAGGCTCTGAAGCAGGGCAGCCCAGCCAAGGCTGAGCCCTGAGAAGGCACCGACCCCACTGGGGCCCTTGGGCGAGTTTTTTAGACTCCGCTTCTTCCACCAGCCCTATAAAAATCACCTCCCCACTTGGCAGGGTGGGGGAAGGTTAATTAGAGAGAGCTGCCTTTCTCTTTGAAGGTGCAAAGCGCCGGGCAGGAAGCTGGCAGGGGATTTCTCTAGCTCCCAGCTTGCTGGCTCTGCCCAGGCAGGCTCGTCCCCACTGCCCACCTCTGCCTGCACCCGCTCCCCCTCAGCATGGGCAGGGATGGCCCCATGGCAGCAGCCCCCAGGATGGGGTGTTGAGCAGAGGGTGCTGCCCCAGCACTACCTCAGCACGCCTTGGATAGCAGCATGGTGGGAAGACGGATGCCTGGCACAGCCCCACTTGGCCCGGTGAGCTTCCCTCCAGAAGGGTGCTGTGACCCCTGAGGGAGGGCTCTGCACCCCCAGCCTCCGGCTGCCCTTCTAATCATAGCTGCGGGTGCAGGAAGCGCCGGGGCAGGAAGCAGGGTGTGCCGCCCTTGGTGACTGAAAAACAACAGTAGCAGAGATGTGCCACCACTGCCATGGCCCTGCAGAGCAGCACAGCCCCAGCCCCGGGGTTGCCACCAGGATGTGACACCCAGAGCTGCACTAGCATCGCCCTCCATGCACCCAGGAGGACCCAGGGCCATCGCCCCATGGCCCCTCCATGGTCCTCACACTGTCCTGACATCGCCCATGCCCCCAGACCTGAGCTCTGGAGCCTGGCAGGACAGGACAGCCGGCAGGATGGGGTGCTCCTCCCCTTTGAAGAGGCTGTAGGGCTGTAAGGGTGGCATGAGGCAGCCATTAAGGGACACTAAGGACCCTTCTCTGTGAGCAGGAGGTACTATCCCATGCGGCAGGCAGCCATCTGCAGCTGCCGTCAGTGACACCTAGATGATGCCTGGCAGGACTACAGGTCATGACATCCCACTTGTCCCACTGAGAGCCCACAAGGCCCACGCACCACTCAGCCTTTCCGTTTCATGGAAAATCCTGACAGTTCAGCATTTTCTTTGTCCCGGTTTGGAACAAAGAGTCAAAACGTTGACATTTAGCACAGTTGCAGAGCCTCTGAAATACTTTGTTTTGGAAAATACTGAAATGCTGGTTTGAAATGTTTCATTTTGACTGTGTCACTTGGGCTGCTGTGGCACGATGAGCTCTGTTGCCTTCTGAGAGGTGAAAGCCAAGGATGTTTTCATACGCCCACAAAATCAATACTTGCCCATGATATATTTTGGTCTTCTCATATCAGCTCTTCCCAGCACCTTTTCCCCATTGCTCTCCCCAAGCAGAGACCCCCATCAGCTCCAGTTCCTGCTGCCGGGCACAAAAGTCATCCTCCAGGCAGGGCTCTCTCTGCAGTGTTTTACCCCCTCCCATCAGGTAGAGGCCCTGGCATTTCCCCACACTGCGTCAGGGCAGCCAGCACAGGCAGCCTGGCATCACCTCCCGAGGGCAGCATGCACCCCACAGCCCACAGGCTTGTGGTGGGGTGCAACCATGGGAGAAAGAGGTGGATGGAGGGGGGAGTCTGCCAAGGGCCAAGTGCAGCACTCCCTGCTGGGCTGCAGGGCAGAGATAGTATCTTACAGACTTTCCCACGCCTCACACAAGCTCTCCGGGCAGGTGATGTTTGGTAGCTGCTGGGGCATTGCATAAACTGAGAGCAGGCTGCTCTGCTCCCCCCAGGCTACAGGGCTGTGCAGATAAGCCCCCAGCCGGCATGTCCTACACTGAGTGGGGTCCCGCTGGCCTCGCAGGCAGGGAGGGAGCCTCATGCTGACTGGGAAGCATGCCCCACGGGGCAGAATCCCTTCTCACTGTGCCCCAGCTTCTCCTCCTGGCAGTGAAACAAGGACATCCAACATCTCAAGGATTAGCCCCATGCTTAGGGCTGGTGCCCCAAGCTTAACTGGGCTGCTCTCCCTTGCCAGACTTCACTCAAACACCGTGGCACAGCTCCTCAGCCCTGCACAGGGCTAGGAGGGGTCAGCATTTCCCTTGGGAATTGCTGTCACAGGCCACCACAATTTGCGATGTTGCCAAAGCTTGTGGCAATTCTCCAAGTCCAAAACTGAAGCAGCCACCACACAGCAGGAAAGAGACAGTCCTGCAGCTAATTGGGCCCATTAATGAAACAAGGAAGGCTGCAACAGTCTGGCACACCAGCTGGTGAGAAAGCATGGCGAGGAACTGAGCTGAGACAGCGGTGTCTTGTAACCACAAGACACCTTCCCAGCAGCTGCACTTCCAGCCAGCCCACAGGGAGCCATACTGGGGATGCTGCTGCCCCCCAGCCACCACCTGGAGCCCCCAGCAGGTCTCCAAAGGGCTGATAAGGAAACCTCCACCCTGCGAAGGCATCACAGAAATGGAAGTGCTGCTGACTTGGGGGCTTGGGAGATGATGGGGAGGGCAAGGGAGTTGGTGCTCCTCCTCACCTTACACGCTACTGGGGCTTGCAGACGGGTATGCCTACAGGCCATCAGGGAGACATGGAGCTCAGCAGCCTCTGTGAGTCATGCATGCATGAAAATTTAAGGTCTTCATCCTTAAATGGGTGACACACGGATCACAGATGGGATGGCAGAGCCTAGAGTGGCTCTGCAAAAAGCTCAGTGGGAGTCATTATCAGAAGTGTCCTTACACCTGTGCCAGCCCCCCCAGCACCAACCTCCCTCTGGAGGCAGTGGTACGGGGAGGCTTGGGGAGGTCCTTACCTGCTCCATCCCACCTGGAGCAAACACCTGCCCAAAAAGCCACCAGCCCAAGACATGGGACAGACTCCTCTGCCCACAGGCAGAGGCAGGCAGGACTTCGACAAGGCAAGTCGGGCTCCCAGGGAGAGGGTGCCATGCCCACACATCTTGGAGGAGCAGGCAGGGTTGCAGCTCTCAAGCAGTTCAGGGTAGTGGCAGCTCCTGAACAGAGGGCAGCCGTGGGTCTGGGGCATGAGCTGCTGGCTCTCAGTGCAGCAGTTCAGGACACCTCAGGCAGAGAAGGCAGCTCCGCAGGCACTTTGGGAGTGTCACACCATGTGTGGGTGTCACATGTCATCCTAAGATTTATTTTATGTGCACAGTCGTGTCTTCTGTTTTCACCTTGCAAGACAAAGGAGACAAAGGAAAAGCACTTTTGATGCTTCTGGAGGTACAATGAAGTAGCTACACAAATCAAAGCCTTTCTCTCCCTGCTGCGCAGCAGGATGGTCCTGCAGGCTGGCAGGAGCTCTGCAAGGTGGTTGCAGTCTAGTGCAAAACCCCTCCTGACCTCATACTGACAACCACAGGGGTGGCCAGCACCCAGCCTGTGTCAGGGACAAATGCAGGGACCCCTTCAGCTGGGCACTGCCACCAGGGGCAGACCTCAGCCCCCTCACCTGTCTTCCTGCAGAGTCCTGGTGGGATCTTGCTCAAGAGGCAGAGAACCCAGTTCAGCACAATGCTGAGCCAGGACAGGCATCTCCATGGGTGCTGGGCTTTACGCCAAGGGGTCTGGCCAACTTGCCCTGGCCATGAAAGGGCTTATGTGTGCTGACTGGTGTGTGACCAGACCTGGCAGCTCTCTGGCTGCAGTTTTCCCACTGGAAAACTGGAGTGTTAACATGTTCACTTCTCAGGGCCCACAACAGCCTTCCCAACACTGCGCACGTGCTGTGCTACAGCTGCCAAAGACAGGAAATGCAGCGCTTTACATATCCACACCCACCACAGGCCTCTGGAAACCATAGATGCGGTACCAGCTGTGGCTGAGCAGCCTCAGGGGACAGCGGTGATGACGCTGCCCTCCAATGAGGGGGTATTTTTGAAATGTAAGCAAATGGGCAAGTCCTTCTAATATCGGTCACTGGTTACTTGCAGTTCCCAAGTAATCTGCTAGATGGCATAATTTAATAATAGTAATAATAGTAAGAGTAATAATAATAATAATAATAGGGGTAACGATACATGGGTTTGTTTTAATTGATCCAAACTCAATAAATGATTTGCCAAATAATTTAAGCAGGCATTTACCTATTTTACTGCACGAGTGTGTACCACTGCCCTGTTGCCAAGTGTTTATTCAAACCCTGACAAAGTGCTGTTCTCTGCAACCCTGGAATTTCTATTTTCTGGCAGAAGATACGATATATGACACAAGAAGCTACAACAACGACAGAGACCAACTTTCTCATTATGACTGTGACTGCACTGGAGGAACCCCAGCAAGAAATTACAAGACAGCTTCTTGTTGTTCGGCTGCTGCACATAAATAAAGAGCAAAGCATTACTCATACATAATAGCTTTTATTTGCTGCGGGGCTTTCGGCTGTCAGAGCCGGACTAACCGAATCAAAGGGAAGGTTATGTCGCAAGAGTGGGACTCCTGCACGGCACACCCTGGCCGGGAAGGCTACTGGGATTTGGGGACTCCTGGAGCATGGGGACTCCCAGAGCGTGGGGACCAGCCGCGACCGTGGGATTTTTTACCAGTTTGGGAGGTTTTGAGCTCCCGGTTATCCCCCCTGGATGCCCTCTCCATTTTCCCCGCCCCCGCTGTGGCACCCACCACTCGTGATCGTGGGGACGATGCCCCCGTGAGCACCCGAGGGAGACAGAGGGGATCGCGGGCCGGTTCCCCGCTACCCTACTCCCGGTGCGGCAGCGGCCGGTGACCCCCGCTGGGGGCCGCGCTCGGCGGGCCGGGGCGAGCGGAGCAGGAAGAGGGTGAGGGGGGTGTCGTGTGCGCCCGGCCGGGC
>VZTM01020222.1:63171-144868 GCA_013400555.1 Jacana jacana
CCTCCGGGCGTGCACGGCTCCACCGGGTCCCTCCGGGGGTGCGCGGTCCCTCCGGTTGTCCCGGTTCTCTGCGGCACCCCAGTGTTCTGCAGCATCCCGGGCAGCAACCGCCCCTCCCGGTGCTGGTGGCCGCCGCAGCCGGGCTCCAGCCCGCCGTGGCCCGAGGAGGGGAGGCGGCGGCGGGCTGTTTACCTCTGGCTCAGCCCTTGAAGATCTGCCAAATTCCTGGAATAGCTTTTCCCCGAGGAGGGCGGCGGGAGGGAGGTGTTGCGCTTTGTTTACAGTCAGAAAGCTCACATCCGAGAGGGTCCCCCCGCCGTTTTCTACATTAAAGTCACTCCATCGTGCTGTCGTGTCCGAGAGGTTTGCACTGTTGTGAATTTTTTTTTTATTATTATTTTTAAGTTAGACCCTTTTTTTGGGCCCCGGTCCTGTCCCTGGTCTCAATGCTCTAGATCTTTTGCTGTGCAAAAGAAGACTCTACTTGTGGCTGTTCACCTGTACATAGGGAAATGTATGCAAATACATTTTGTTATTTTTAAGAACACCACCATTGCGATCTCCTCTGTTTGCACATATGTGAAGAAAATAAAGATGACAGTTAATTTAAAAGAAGCTGGGGTGGCTGTGGCAATTTGATCTCTCTGTGTTCATTTCTGTAAGGAGATGGGGGTGGAAGGTGCCTTGGGATGTGTTGTAGCTGCTGGAGGGCAAGACACAGAAAAGCCCTTGGTGTGATTCCTGAGCCAGCTGGAGATCTCAGACTGTGGGGAAACGCACGGGGCACATAAGGTCTCTTATAAAAGACACAAGGATGAGATTTTTCTCTCTGCAGCCTCCAACGATGGGTAGGAACATGCAAGGAGCCTTGTGTCAGGGATGTCTGGCTGGAGCATAGGCTTGAGAACTGTAACTGCATGGTCCTGAGGCTGCTGTGGGGCTCGGCCGAGCTGTCCCTTGCCTCCAGCTGAGTACTGCTCTCCCGGGGTTCCCAGTCGGCTGGTCCCTCACCGCTCACAGAGCCAGCCCAAGACAATTCCATAACCTCACCCAGGGTAAGCAGCGAAGTTGATTAGCCACGGGACTGCCGCGGTATTTTTAGCTGTAAATCTGTAAGTGGCAGGCTCCCAGGGCAGTAGAGATATTCCGGTTTCATTTGTCCCCAAGTGGAGGTACCAATTAAGACATAATTAATGTGGCATTTCTGACATCTAAATGTTTTCCACCGTGCCTGTGCAGCAATCAGGCGAGTCGCAGGAATGTCAATGAAAAGCCCAAGCAGCCAGCCTCTGAACCTGTAAATACCTTATTAAAACAGATTGCAAAATCTGCCACCGCACGGGCGAGGAGCTTTTACTCAGTGTGAGTCAGTCTGAGGAGGGAGGCATGCTGGGGTGGTTTGCACAGGACGGGGTAACGCCGAGAAAAGGGAGCCCTCCTCAGAGCGGGCACCCTCCAGCCTGGGTCACACTCCACCCGTGCCAGGCAGTTGTGATGCAGCAGGTGACATTGGCCGCTGCTGGATTTGAGCACGCTCAGGCTGCTGCTGCTGAGATACACCTTGCAAAAGAAAAGGCACGTCTTGCAGCTCTTTTTCAGGTGAAGCTCATTCACAGAGAGGGAAGGGGACATCCAGGAGGGGGAAAAGAAACACCCGGGAAAGCGTATTCTGCAGCGCTTCCCCCAGGGTGGGGGCTGCGAGGTTGCCTTGCCCACAGCGGGGGACCTTCAGTCCCCCAGGTCTGTGCCCAGGGCTCTGTCTCTGCCTGCTCTCTCCTGGAGTGCAGGGCAGCGATATGCCACCCCCGGAGTAGGGCACGCCGGGGAATTCCCAGGCGGGTTTTTGCTAACCCCAGTTGCTGAATGACCAGGCTGTGTTTGCCTTTGCATCCTCCGTGTGTGCTTAAAGGTGGTTAATGGCATTAGCTCAGTCAATGCCTTTCCTCTCTCTCCAGAAGAACCATCATGCCTGCAACAGTAAGGAAAGGTTTTTACTGCACACCGGAGCTGTAAGCAGAACTCCCCCAGCAGCAGCCAGGGCCTGGAGTACTTCCCCTTGAAGCGATTAGCAGAGCCACAGTTTCCTGCAGTTTCCTCAGAGGACTGCATAGATCATTAGCTGTAGATGTGGGGTCCAAATCCCTTTATACCTGGGGTATTTTGCTACCATTGAAAAAAAAGTTAATCATACAGATGTCTGCATTGCTACTGTGAGGTTATTCATGTGTGCTTAACTGTGCCCTCTCAGTAACAGCAAATGAGAACAAGTGCATATGAAAGGAAGGTCATTATATTCTCTGCACAGCAAGTTTGAAGAAGCATCTCGCTAGGATAAGGAGAGGAGAGAGCAAGGCCTTCTCTGCAGCAGGTTCAGGTAAAGGGCTGAGCTGCTAATTTTCCTTTGGAACAAGTAGCTTCTTGCCCAGCTGAAAAGCCTGCTTCTGGCTGATGGGGTGGCAGCTGGGGAGAAGAGCAGGGTTTTAGTGTGTGGGACACGCAGCTTTTGCTGACTGCTGTGAGGCTGCTCCTGTCCCAGACAATGCTCTATCAGCAGAGGACAAAGTGTTCTGCAGCAGTCTCTGCTTAGTGCTGGGGATGACGCCAGCCCCTCTGCCAGGGCTGCTCTCTGCAGATGAGGTCCAGTGTCCCACCGAGCTCAGGCTGTGGGCAGATGCAGGTTCCCCCATTGATTTGGCTCCATTCATCAGTGCTAACTCAGCCCTACAGCTGGGCATGGGGAGCCAGCCAGCAGCAGGGGGGCTGCGCAAAGAGCCTATGAAACACTGCTCCCCACCAGCCAGCAGCCCCATCCCACCACTGCCTTCCCTGCAAAGGGAGAGCAAAGGCTCTGTGCCACCAGTGGGTTTGGACTGTGGGGGGAGAAGTCAAAGGTGGGAGCAGATGTTTGCAGAACAAGTCAAGCATTCCTATCGGCTAGCGGTGCAAATCACTGCCCTGCTCACCGACACACCAGCTGGGGCTCAGTGGGCCACGCTCCTGCCCTGGCAGCCCTTGGAGGTTTCCAGCACAGCAAGGTGAGCTGAGTTCCACACAGCACAGACCTGGAAGCCAGCGTGTGATGAACTGGCCAGAAGACACCCATAACAAATGGCGCAACACCAGGAAAGTCAATTATTCTGCTCCAAAGGCTTCAGCTGCTGGTTCAAATCTGGCACATGGGGCTGGTGTTTTGGCAAGTCAGCTTAGGTACCCCACCAGGTGCCTAATATTTCCAGAGTGTGTTGCGGCTAAACAGCATTCCAGGCAACAATGATTCCCTGACTATGAAGAGAATAAGGGGAAAAACAACACTTGTTGCTAGTACTTTTTGTTGACTTTGTGTATTTGCTGGTGTACTCCAGACTTGCTCTTGTACATAGATTAATGAGGCTGAAGGGGGCCACGCAAATGTGGAAATGTTTGCAGGATCCCACGTGCAGCTTCTTGTTTTTTTCTGCCCTAAGCGTGCCCTTCTCCTGTCCTTAGATCTTCCTCATCCACAACAGGAAAAAATATCATTTACAGTGAGAAAAATTAGCCAGTGGTCAAGTGGAACAAGCCACGTCATGAAATTACTTTTAGCCCAGACTGCAGTACTACTGATTTAGATACAGAATTATTTGCTGTTCAGTTTGGTGACACTTCTGTATGGGTGACAAGCAGTTTGACTGGCCAGGGTTGGTGCTATGAGATTTGCTGGTCCAAGGTCTGGTTGCAGGTCACCAGGAGAATGGTGGAAACCTCTTGCTTTTTGGGTTCTACAGCAATACCCAGTATCAAGTACAGCTCCAGCCCCTGGACGTTCTGAGTCACCTTCAGCACACACAGACTGTGACTCTCACAGGGAAGAAGGAAGGCATCAGGATTTCCTCCTCGGTGATGTGTTAGAGAAGAGAAGCTGGCCTGTCCCACTGCTGTTAGTCACCCCAAAGACACCACAACCTGCATTATTGGCCAATTTTTAGCTGTCACAGCAAAACAGCCCATTAATTATGGGGAAAGTCCCCAAATCTTAGCCTGCAAAGGAGGTGTGGGGCCACAACTTCTGCCTTCATACTTTCCAAGACGTAGGTGACAGCAGTGCACAGCTCCCTGTGAGGACCTGTTTCCTCGACGAGGGTGGCCAGGGTCCCATTGGTGACAGAAAAAAATCTGCAGGGCTGCATAGCCAGCTGTGCCTCACCTCCTGCTTCTCTTGGAGTCGGCAGGAAAAAACACCACAAAACCCGTGCATTTTCAAGGCCAGCAGCAGCCCCGGCTCACACAGAGCCTGCGTGCTGCGAAGGCGGTTCCCCCTCCACATCCCAGCCGCTGGTGGCAGCAGGGGCTGTTTTCCCCAGCAGCTGGAGGGGGATGATGTACAGGGACAGGAATGCAAGGGCAGGCTGCTGGGGCAGAGCAGGGACAGCATGGGGTCCTAGAGGACAGGCCAGGTCGGTTCATCCACGGGGCTTGAAGACCTTGCCTGTCTTCTGGGACTCTGCTTCTTCCCACAGCTCCACACCAGCCAAGGTGACACCTTCAGCATTCTGGCTGGTGGTTTGTTGGGCTTGGTTAAAGCCCCACAAGGTGTAAGAGCTGGGGGGAGTAGGGGTGGGGGTGGAGGAGGGTGGAACTGGCTGCTGCTACAACCCAGCGTGAAATCAAAGCTATGCATTCAGAAAAACATGACATTCCCCCCTTGCTGGTGGGGGCTCTGCCTGGTGGGAGGGCAGAGTGCTACAAAAACACGTGGAGAAAGAGTTATATAATGAAGGGCAAGGGCCTGATCCTGCTCTTGGCTTGACATGGTGGCTTGGCAAGGAGCTGAGCTTCAGGCTGTAGCAGCCCAGCACCTTCCAGGATCTGGCCTTGGTCACTGCGTATTGTGCTGCTGCTGGGCGGTGAAAGCTAGAGAAAAGCTGCAAAATGCTTTTTTCCAGGCTGGGAGATGCTCTGCGTGCTCATGTGCCGGTACGCCATAACCCAATTCCCACCTGTGGACTTACACCAAGCCCCACGAGTGGCAGGAGCTGGTCAAGATTTTGGACAGAATAGTCCAGGACTGTCAAAGGGCTGGGGCTGAATGCTGCAGGCATCCAGGCTTTCATGCTACTGCCCTGCAGTTCTGTCACAGGTGCCCCAGATCCAGTTGGTGGCACATCATGGTACACATCATATGTCCCTATGCCCCAGACACGTCCTCAGCTATGTGGGAAGGGCATGAGCTTTTCCTCCTGGAGAACTGTTCCCAGCAAAGGGCTGTGCTTACAGAGCTCCTCCCGTGCTCTCCTGCTCCGAAATGGGGGGCAGCTGGCCAGCCTGCCTCCTGCAGTGGATCCTGCTGCCACGTCACATAGAGGGGAGATGCAGTCTGCATCATGTCCCGATCTGGAAATCCCACCGCTCCAGTGGGGGTGCTCTGCAGATCCCAAGGGACGCAAGGAAAAGTCTGTGGGATGGGATTCATCGTTCTTCCCACGGCACCGTAAAGTTGCACGCAGTCTGCTCGGATGCATGAGCAAGCTAGCCTGTGACATTAATTAGAGCTGACAGTGTTCCTGGAGGGAGCCGGCACAGCGACAGCACCGAAGCTTCTGCTGCTGGGTCTGTGCGCAGAGCGGGCTCTGCAGTCGGCTGGCCTGGGCATGCCACGGCCCTCGAGTCCTGCTACGCTGAGCTCTGTGCTCACTTTGGCTCCAAAAATCAGGGTGGCAGGTACACCCACAGCCCCAAGGGACAGGAGACATGGTGCCCAAATCCAGCCCTGGCAGCCACCTCCTGCTGACCATCTGCCCAGCATCACTCTGCCCTTTCCAGCCAACTCTGCCTGCAGCTGGGCACTGCCTTTCCCAGCCCCGCACTCTCCCCTCCAGCTCTCTCCTCTTGCTGCAGCTCCTGTCCCCCCAAGAGCACTGCAGCCCTCAGGGCCGCTGTCTTTTTCAAAGGCCACAGCCCTTTTCCCATCCCAGTTTCATGCTAAGAGCTGCCACTCACTGCTGTTTCAGCAATTGCCGCCGAGGGTTGCCTGTGCTGGCACACAGGGTGCGCAGCCGGGAGCAGTGAGCACTCCTCCTCTTCTGGGCTGGGAAGGGTTAAGGGAACTAGGACGAAAAGTTGATATAAATAATTCGGTAGCTCCTGTAGGAAGATTGCGATTTAGCTTAATTATCGTAATTACATTTTCAATCTCTCTGCTAATAATCATGAGACAATAGAGCCAAACGTGCACGCAGCCACCTGCTTTCCCTGCCACTGACTTCTCATTCTACTGCATGAAGCACGTCCATGGGGATGGTGAGGCAGCCAGCAGGATGACAGGCAGGCATGACAGGCAGGGATGCCGTATTTCCCCAGTACCTTGTTCTGGGCAGTGGGAAGCCTCATTGCCCTCTGCTTGGCACAAGGATTTTAACTTCAGCTACAGGATCATCAATGGGATCATCTGATAGCAGCCAGCTTCAACGCAAAAACATCTTCTCTGCTGCAGAGAGTCAGGCAGAATAATCTGGAAATACTTGTTTCTGAGCAGGGAGACCTGTGTTTTCTTTGCCTGTGCACACTGTGGCTGCTAACCCCAAGGGCAGCTCTGTCCATGTCCAGAGTGTCCTGGGAGATGAGACCAGTGTGAGTGGAGAGCCGGCCCCAGGCAGGAATGTTCATTGGCGATGGCTAATGAAAGCTGAGCGTTAGCAAACATACCTTTTGAACACGGACAGGAGCATGTTCATCCGGCAGCCTGCTTCTGCCTTCACCCACCTGGGAGGAAACAGAGGCTTCTCAGCAGTGGGGGCAGGTCCTGGGGTCTGTGCCCTGCAGGGGCAGCCTACCACCTCTCTAGGGTTCCCAGGAGAGCCCAAACTGAAGGCAGCCTGCCCACAGCCACAGACTCCATGGTCAGGAGGCAACATTAAAAAGTGGAAGATGGGGCTGCAGAAAGCAGCTGCATCTCCATCATGCGCAGACACCTGAGGAGCAGCCAGGGCCATAGGGAAGCCAATCCCATTCCCAACATCGCCCTTGGCTGGGACCTCCACCTGGAGGCATCCCCAGTGCAGGAACAGTGAATGGGTTTCTGTCCTGCTCCACTCTGGATCATCAGTGGCAATGCCCCATGTCCATGTCCTGCCCCCCCGCCCCCCAGCATCTCCAATACCTCTGCACATCCAGCTCCAATCAGTGCAGGGCTGGGGCAGGTCTATGAGCTCAGGATCCCCTGGGGCAGTCTGCCACTGTCCCTACAGGTGACACTGCATCCTGTCCTGCCTCATGCCTGTCATGCTGCTCTGGAAAGGCGCAGGATGAGAACAGAGCTGCTTATCTTTAGTGCCGCTCTGATCTAATTTTACTTTCTTAAGCAATGGACAGACTTTAGAGAGCATTTCATAATGTAAAGACTCAGCGTGGCAAGGAGGGGGACCCTCTGCACCAGTACAGAAGTTACCCCACCAACACCAGTACAGCAGTTATTCCCCACACATGACTGCTGCCAAGAACTTCTAGCTCCAGGCCTGACTGGAACAAGGTCTCAGCAGATTTCTAGCTGTGAGTACAGCATGGCACAGCCATGCAGGACACACTAAGGTCCACCAAAATATGCTGGAGCTAGCAGCCAGGAAGTATGCAGCCATTGCTAGAAAAGGTCACCAAAAGATTTGCCTTCTCCCTTTTTGGACTCCCAGCCCAATCCCATAGAGACCTCTTGATTACTGCTGCTTTGAAGTTCACTGAACCTCCTGCCTTGGACCAGGTTTCACTGCCATTCCTGAAGAGAGAAATGCCAAGGAAACTAGAACCTCCAGGTCTCCCACTTGTGAGTGAGAGAGAAGATTGAGGATTGCTGCAGGCATGAGATATTTCAAGGACCTGCTGCATTGAGAGTCTTTATCACTCACCCAGACTCAGGGTTCATCAGCCAGGCCATGACAATCGTTAATCCCTCTTCCCAGTTTGGGCTGCCAGGACATGAGATGTGACCTGAACATGGCCACACAGCATCACAGTGCTTGTGAAAGTGGCTCCATGGACACTTACACCCACACTTCCTCGTGGCACCTTTGCAAGTAACACTGCCAGAAAGCTATTTCAGGACCCAGCATGACTCTCCCAGGTGTCAGGTCCAATTAGTTATATCCCGCAAGGAAAAAAAGTCCCCTAAAGCCTGCTCTGGTGGGACAATGACATTAAGACATCTCAGGTGCTCATCTGGGTTCCCTGAGCAAAACAGGAGCTAAACATAGCCCTGGGAAAGTGACAGGAGGGGGTGGATGCCATCCTTCACAACAAGGTCTCCTGGGGAGGTCTGGTCCCACACTGGCCATCCCTTTTCTTTCATAACCTGACCTTCCTCTGATCCACCCCTGAAGAGGCAGCAGTGGATCTCAGCAGGAATCATCTGCCTGCAGCAGGACTACAGCAGGGATTGCTCTGGACTCATCCTGGTGAGGCTGACTCACGTTTTACCCCCTCTACACACTGTGGTCGATCAAAACTCACTGTAGTTTTCCAAGGAAATACCCATTTGAAGGAAAAAAAGAAAAAAGTTAAAATAGCGAGAGACGGAGAATTTTAAGCATTTAAGATTCTCATTGTCCTCCCCCACAATGGCATTATCCTTCTCTAAATAGACGCTGAGCTGAAGACATAACAACACGGTACTTCCCCCAAACAGCCTGAGAGAAACAAATGCAGGAAGTTTGGAGGGGTTGGAGCAGAGCTGCAGCCGGCTGGGAGCCTGGGCATCCCTGTGGGCTCCGTGGGGCTGCTGGGGCTTCAAGGGCCTGGCAGCTGAGCTGCAGCAAGCCAGGATCCAGGGTCCCCCTCTCCAAAGTGGGGGTACTGTCCTTTCACTGCAAAAGAGCGGGTATGGGGGGGTTCTGGCCATTGGTTCCCATGCCTGGCCCCGGTGCTGCCCCCCATCCCTGGGGAAGCACAAGTGGGGGCATCCCTGAAGCATGAGAAAGGAGGCAGCAGGGGCACAGACCCCACACCCTGGCATGGCTTGGTCCTAAGAGAGGTCCTGCCTGCTCCCAGTGCGGTGGCAGACACCCGGGAATGCCCATCAGCCCAAACAGCCCCAGTGCCAGCTCCTGCCACAGGGCGATGGGGAGGAAACCAGTGTCACCTGGTTCAGTACAGCCAAGCTTTGCCAGGCACAACCCCAAGCTGTCACCAGCTGCCACAGGGAATTGCTTCATACGGAGCCTTGTGGTTCCCCTGTAACGGCTGTGTGCCGCAGGGACAGCCCCCTGCTCTCTGCCCCAAAGCTGGGGTGACAGTCCTCCTTCTGATCTGGTGCTGACCCCCCGCTGAGCACCCAGGGCTGTGCTGGGACGCCCAGTGGGAGCCATTTCACCAGGACCAGGGCGTTTGCATGTGGGGGCAGAGCCCCCAGCGAGAGCCATGTTGCCACGGGCAGACAGGCTTCTACCCTAGGGAGAGGCAGGTGAAAGCCAGGGGGCTGGCACCTGAGGCAAGGCCGTGTGGGGCCCCACGGCCAGCATTTGGCTGCAATCCCAGCCAGCCTCATCCAGGTTCAGCTCTAGTGCAAGGCTCAGAAAAGCTGCTACCGGCAGTTATGGCACTTAAGCAACTTTTCCCAATCGTCTGTAATGGCAGAACCAGCAGTAAGTCATTCGGCAGTGCAGTTAGACTTTCCCTCCCCAAGGAATACAGTTAACTGAAACCAAAGTGCAGAGGCAGGGAAATTGCTCGATGAAGTGGTTTGGTAATTTTGAAAAAGAAGAACTTGTTTTTTTGTCTTGCAACTGTAAATTGCACAACGTGACCAGCAGTGGTTTCAGCTCGGCAGGTTTTTGGGAGGAGGCTGCGGGGCGATTCAAAATTCAGACTGCAAGGAGGGAAATGAATCTGAGGCTGTTATGGACCACGTGGTCCATATGGAACCATGGCGGACTGAGGTGGCAGTGATTGCACTGGCTTTGCTACTCAGGTGCCCGCTGTGGGCAGAGGTGAGCATTCCTCTCCTGTTTAGGGGGGGCAGCTCGGAGAGGAGCTGGCTCAGCCCCAGGGCTTGCCCATGTTCCCAGGGGTAAGGTAAGCACAACAGCCCACGTACAAGAGACACAAGAAGCAAGAGGAGCTTTTAAGAGCTCAGTTCACTGGGTTGCCATAAGAACCATTACGATGATGATGACTTTTGGCCGTTTAACATAAAAATACTGTTTGGCAAGGGGAAGAGACTCTCTGCGGGTCAGCCCAGGGAGGAAGGAGAGCAAAAGCCACTGGGCCAGCTCCAAGGCTGTTACACAGCCCAGGCTTAATTGGGATTACTTGCTTGTCTTGGTATCAGGTCTATGTACCCAGGACCAAACATGAGCTAGATGTGTCAGCTGCAGGACACAAAAAGAAGTAAAAAGAGTAATGCTGAGGGCAGCTGGCAGCAAAGACTGGAACAAGACTTGGCCAGGAGAGCAAGCTTAGCTGAAGTCTTTCTCCTCCCCATCTGCTTCCTTCCCTCCCCAGGTGTTCCTGCCCTGCCCTGGCTTTGCCATTTGGACATGAACAGGATTGCTGCAGTGTGAGGCAAAGGCCACAGATACTGTATATTTAATTCAACCCCAAAAAGGGTACTGGTTGTGAAAAGGAAAATGAAAAAAAGATAGCCCCACAAAAACCTTCCAGGTCTGTTTTGTCCCAGTTTTAAATGGTAAAACCTGTACTTTGTTCTCAGCTATTGTTGCAAAATTGAACCACTTTCAGCCTCACACCTTACTTAACCGCAGGCTACCTTCACACAGAGCTGCTGAGTGCAGCATAGAATCAAAGCTTTCACTTGGCCTAGAAATCTGAAGTGTGTGAAAGTCGCTAAAACACACATAAGAAGGCTGGGCTTTGAAGTGGAGTGAAGTCAAAAGCCAGTGAATCGCCAAAGGACAGCTGGTGTGTGCTGCTCCCAGGCTGCTGAGTGCATCTCCAGCTGAGATACATGCTGTACTTCACAGCCCGTAATATCTTCCTAATAACTGCTGTGGCCTAGAAATAACTCGGTGATAGATGGTGCTTTTAGGAGATTGATGGATGTTGCTGAATTTCTCCAGCAGCCCCACAGCTGACTCCCACCCAGCCATGCTGCCCCTCAGCTCACCAGCACCAAGGACCTGGCTTGAGGACAAGCAGCACCTGTGTTTGATGAGTGCTGAGCTTTGCTGGGTTGGCCAGGTGAGCAGTTCCTCTACTGGGACAGAAAGAAAACATCTCTTGCCTTGCAAACAATACCAGCATGTTGATTTCCCCAGGGGCTCTGCCTCCATGAGCAAGTCCATCATGCAGAACTGCTTGGACGGTGTTTCCGTTTCTCTTTGGAGGTGTGTTCCTGGGATGGGACTGAGCTCCAGCAGTTCCTCCAACTGGGAGGACACCAGCACTCAGCAGGAGGATCCTGGCAATGTCAGCTGATGCCCTCCCTGTGTCACCAAGTCCTGCTCAGCCTTAGGCTGCAGCAAGGGATCCTCCAGCAATGAGACCCATGGCTACTCCAGCCCCATTCCCAGCCCTCCACACACCTCCTTTGCTGCCACTTGCCTGAGCTGGCTGTGGGGCAGCTGCTCCCCAAGACCTCCAACCCCAGGATCTCCTAAACCCAGTGGCTGCTGAAGAAGCCCTGACCCCTGCCAGGAGCAAGACAATGCTTGGCCCTGGACAGATGACAGCAAAGGTAATTGCAACCTGCTGAATGGAGTTCCTCCTGCCACCCCAGCCAGCCCCTTGCTCTCAGCTGCCACGCAGGATCTCTGTGCAAAACCAACAGCTGCTGCGTTTCATTTCCCAAGCAGCAGCTGTTTATTAATGAATGAAGCAAGTCCTTCGCTTCACCATTCACAAGCGTTTGTGTGTGGAGCAAGTGACCAGCAGTGCTGCAGGTTCAATTCAAGAAAGCCACGCTCCCAGCTGTCTGTCCTCTCTCCGCAGAGAAGCCAGGGATGCTTCTGCTGCCAGCAGGTAATGTAGGGAGGATAATTCACTTATCAAGTAATTTAGCGCAATTCTTAGTTATTAATACCATGCTTTCTATTTCTTTTAGGTCTTGTGTAATCTCTTCTCTGCTCTGATTCATGCTACCCTAGAGAGTCAGAGCTGTGCGCTTCATTAGCACTGCTTGTGACATGTGTGAGCTCCTCAGCTGCTGCATGGCCTTTCCCTTTTTTCCTTCAGCACCAGATCCCAACCTGCACCGGCTGTGCAGCAGGAACAGCCTGACCTCCACAATCCATCCCAGCTCACAGCCCCAGGCTCACTCAGCAGCACTGATTTGTCTGCAATCACTCTGGAGAGGGAGGAAAAAGCTCTCTGGAGTCTGTTTTATTTGTGTCCATCTTAAGCACTGGAGAAAGATGTAATTTGAGCTTAGTAGAAGGGTATATTTTTTCTCCCAAGATTGAATCTAGATTTATATGCACAAAGCCATAAACTCTGACACCCGTCTGCTCTTGTTCACCCACAGTATCTTTCAAATACAGGCTCCACGTATCAGCACCAAGGGGGCCCAATTTGCACCCACAGGTGCTCAGAGACTGCAGAACAGGTTCTGTGTGCTTTCCCCCTCCCTAGATTGCCATCCACAAGGCTTATTGCATTGCTCCCAGAGGCCAGAGAAGCAAAAGCTGTGTGTAAGTGGCCTGGTTTCTGACCCAGGCTCTAGCCACATGGCAGGGCTCCCTGCCTCCCGTTCGGGGAGTTGCCACTATCCTGTCCCTCCCAGACAGCACGCCTTGCTCGGTTGCAGCTCTCATAGCTTCATTACAAATGACATCTCTCATATCAGGAGGATGTTACTTACACAGCAGCTCTTAGCATCTAACATCTACAGCGAGATGACAGTATTTGCAAAAGCCCAGCAAAGCACATTTGTCTCATGGCTCAGTTTCCCTTTTTGGTGGCCAAGCCAGGAGCCAGCACCTGCAGCCCTCTACACACTCCTTCCACAGGAGCATAGTGGCACTCCTGCCACTTGTACACTTTCCCTTTGGGTCCTTGGTGCCATCACCCCATCTACAGGCAGGGAGCCACAACCCACACCAGCCACCGTGAGCACAACTGAGACTTGCAGGGACGTACATGGAGGTATCCGATGGCAAAGGCCTTGGCAGAGACTGGAGGCAGGGGATGCTCTGCCTGGGGCCAGATGCCCTGAGCTGGCATGCAGGGGCAGGCAGAGCTGCTTTAGGTAACTGGCCACAGGCTGTGCTGGGCAACCAGGCCTTATGAGTTATTTATAAGGCACATGAGGGAAGTGGCAATAAATAATACATTGGCACTCTCACATTCTGCATGACTGTGTCTATAGATAAATATTTCATTCTCCAGGAATACGCAGAGACGCTTGTTGATAAATAAAAATTGGAAAACGTTCTATTGGATGTTTTTAAATGTGACTCTCAACTTGCATCTGGAGAACAGAATGTACCTTGTGTACAGCACAAAGATGCTAATTTCCCTCAGCAGAGGCTGCCGTAAATGTATCACTGCAGCGCACTGGGCACAGTGCCTAGCGTAGCATGCACACCCCAGAAACATACGGCCCCGGCTTTTCCTTCCACACCGTTATTTTAACATCACTTTTATAACAACAGTGTTCAAGCAGGTTCTCTATTTATACCTTGTACCGACCAGGCTCAGAACACAGCTGTCAGCCTCCTAAATATTAGCAGAGACTCAGAAGGCAGCACATTTCCTCTCCTAAGTGTCAGTGGAGTTCGCAGAGTGCTGAGGCATGGTTAGCGATGCCAAGCTCGTTACTGCTGCTTAATTAGGCAGGTGGTTTCTCCCATTGCAGAAGCGTAAGATACTGAGCGGGATATGAGCAAATCCATGGATCCCACCAGCACAGAGCTGTCGTGTACTGCTTTCTACACCAGCCTCAAAGACCCTTGAGGACCCAGGGACCTCCTGGGCTCAAAAGCAGCCCATATGGTGAGGCAGCTCAGGAAGCCCTGCAAGCCAGGACCAGCACTGGACTTGCAGCATCAGCCTCCCCAGCCCAGCAGCAAGAGCAGACGAAGGGGTTGCTTTTCCCAGAAACACAGCAGGATTGGGTTTCTTGCTCTCAGTCAGCTCTGAACACTCCACTGGGAGTCAAATGATTTAGCAGGGCCACTGTTTAACTTGGCCTTCACCAAGAGGGCACTGAACTGCATGGTGCCAATGCCCCAGCACCAGCCGCAAGCGGCACACTCCAGCAAACAAACCAAATGCCAATCACACTGCTCCTGGCTGGTTCCTCTCATAGATACCGGTGTAACATATTGACATATTTGGATTTTTTCCAGTGGCTGGGGTTTGCTACACAGGCATGTGATTATTTTTTTGAGTAACCCTTTTTCTCTTCCTTGCCCAGTTATCAGTACCCGGGTGCTGTGCCACGTGGCTCTGATCCCAGTGGCACATAGGCAGGTCCCAGCACTCACCACGCTGCTTCTTGCCACCACCCGGAGCAACATCAAGGGATTTCCCACTTGGAAATCCAAGGGACTGGGCAAGGCTGCAGCAGCAGAGCTTGGCAAGGAGACTTTGATCATCAGCCAGGGCTCGTCCCCATCAGCAGTCCCAAGTGGTGGAGTGCAGCACATCAAAGGGCCAAAAGGAATAACTCCTGCTGAGCACAGCAAGGCTCTGTGCCACGAGAGAGAGCAACAGGCTCCCAGGAAGGGCAAGGCACAAGAAGCCGCTGCCCCAGGGAAAGAAGACTCCAAGGAGATGCAGGGCAGATCCAGGCTTGAGGAGAAGAATCAGGGAAGAGGGTCCAGAGCAAGGAGACTGTGGTAGGGAAGCCAGGCAGGAGGGTGGCAGCCTGCCTCTGAGAGCATGTCTTGTCCTTTTGCAGCCAGGAGATGCCAAGTCACTGGGGTTTGTCTTTAGCAGCCCTTCCTATCCTCTGCTTGGGTCCCTCACCAACAAGATGTCCATCCAATGAAATTGTAGCCACATCTCTCCCTTAGCATGCCCCAGGAAACTACCTGCCCAGTGCCTGCTCCATGGGCCACATTGACCCTATCATTCAACTGGAGAAGGCAGAAAACATGAGACTCCAGGAGGCCCCAGGGGGAGCAGGACTATTCAAAGAGGAATTAACTACAAGCCCCAGGTTTTGGAAACTGCACCACTGAGGGCACATGGCTGGCAGAGTGCCAGGGATGCAAGAAGCACCCCAGAACCCCCCCAGACCATGTGAACGTGGTGGAGCAGGCTCACACCATGCAAAACACGACCTGGCAGGCAGCGCTGGTGAGGAGAAACACTTTGATATCATGTCAACTAGCTGGAATTACAGCCTCGTTGTCTCTTCCTTGGGGAGAGACCTGCACTGCTGGAAAGAGGCTTCATGACAGGCACGCAACAGGGGAGTACTGCATCGATGCTGCCTGCTCACCCCAGCCATGTGCCACCATCCTTGCTCACACTGCACCTTCATCCACCAGCACCTCCTCCTGCATACTGAGCAGTGTCACTGCTCTCTGCCATGACCAGTTCGTTTCCCCTGACCTCCTCAGCAAAGCTATTTGCACGACAGTTCCTGTTGCTTTTCCCCGACTTGGTACTCCCATGAAGCATCCGAGGAGAGATAATGTTCTTAAGCCTCAGAAGTCTGAAACCACAGTACTTGTACCCCTAACATAGGAAATGCAGGAATTTTATTTCCAGCCTGATCTGATCCCAGAGACGCAGGTCTCCACTTCTTCCAGCTCCATTAGGAAATACCCGAGCTGTGTTGTATGGCAAGAAATAGGTTCTGATGGAAGATACACTGCTCCCATGCCTCATCACCTCCTTCTTTAATACTGGTTTATCACCCTGAATAAACTGGAGTAATTGTGCAGGAAATTGCTCCATCCACATCATGCCCATGAGGAATTTCTGCTCTGAGTAACAGGCTGACACCAGTGGCCAAACTCATCACTGACAGCAGATTGCTGGGAACACTAGGCAGTGTAAGGGTGCTGTGGGCACTGGGGGCTTTATCCCCCAGGGCATCAGGGCAGGACCTCAGAGGGGAACAGCCTCGGGTAACCCCATGGTTGAGGTGGAGGTGGGAAGCCTACCTGCAGATCTGGAACACTTGGACTCATGGCTGGGCAGGCACAGCAACTTGGTGCTCTCCTGCTCCCTGCTGTTCTGGAGACTGATGCCATCATCTGCATGGGATAGGGCAAAAAGCATGTCTCCCCCAAACTAGGTGTCTCCTCCAGGCTGGTGTCTAGAGGCAGGGCAGGTTCTGAGCAGTGACTAAGTCTGGGACTTTGCTCCCTGTGGGACACTGATGTGGTGTCCTGTCCCTGCTGGTCCCAGTGGGCTGGTCTGGCAGGGACAGGCACAAGCAGGCCATGAGGACAAGTTGCTGAAATGTCCTACATAACAGCACGAGGGGAGGAGAGGCTCCACCCCAAGGACTTTTTTGCTGCCTGTGACAACCAGAAAGGGAGTAAAAATAGTGCCGATTGTAGTGTGCAGGCAGCAGGCTGCGGCAGGGTTGTGTAACGGTGCTAGGCAGCTTGAGGTGGCTCTGCCATGGCTGCTGCAGGGTGTGGGTCACCCAGCCACAGCCTGACAAGGTGACAGTGGTCCCTGGGGGAGAGAAAGGGTGTCTCAGCCACTCTCATCCAGGCCCCCCCAAACCCCAGTGTGGTGCTGCTGCCTAGCTGCCAGGAGAAGCCAGCTCCACCCTCGACCACCAGCCTGCACCTGCATCTCCCCAGCCTGCCCTTCCCTGGAGCAGCCCAGCTCCTGTAGCCTCTCCTCCCCACCCTCCAGCCCCAACCAGTATGCCAGGTCTCCTCTGGATGCTCTCCAGTTCCCCTGCCACCTCCTGAGCTAGACGGCATGAAGCTGTCCAGGAGCAGCCTCACTGCTGCCCAGGAGAGCAGACACTCACTCCCCACTGCACCCTGCTCCACATGGGGACATTTTTCCTTAACGCTTGTTTGCAAAACCATGAGATTCAGACAGCAAAGTGTATGGACCGCCTTCCAGCAGCCAGCATGGTAGTGCCAGGAGGCATTCTGGCTGGATCTGTGGCTGTGCCAGGGCAGTCATGCTGATGTCCTCATCCTGAGAGCATTTGACGTGTCTAGTTTTGCAGCTCAAGTGCTGCTACACTTTGCCCATTTGCTTCCAAATTGCTTTCCAATACCATGGTCCTGTCAAGTGCTTTAGCAACAGCTGGATCCTACATTTTTATGGATTAAACACAGGTCCACTGGCACCAGCAGTAGCTGATTCCTCTGGCGAGACGCATGGCTGCAGAGTAAGTTCCCTGTACAAGCGGCTTTTGCAGACAGCAGCCAGTGCTCAGAGCTGCCTGCCTGTGGGGTGCCATGCCCAGCTCTCTGCTTGCCTTCCAGAGAGGCTCAAAAAACCCACTTGCAGACATGGCTCAGCACGGGCAAGCACCCTCCACACAGGTAATTGTGGTTTTTCCCTGTACCACTATGCCTCAACCTGAACACAAAGCCAGTGGTGTCACTCCTTGGTGGGAGTCAGGCAACGGTCCTGAGAAAGATCCAAAGCAGGTTGGCATGACTGTCACATCCAGTGAGCACCGACTTGACCTGAAGCAGGAGGGACAAACACGCACATCTGCAAGAGAGGGTTATACTCTCCACCCTGGGCAACACAGTTTGTCCTGACCCTCCATCTGGCTTCTCTGATCTCCTTGAAGTTAGCAGACAGCAAAGAACTCAGGAAATTAACACAAATGCACTGCCCAGAGCACCTGAACTATAACCCAAACCGTATCAAAGTGTCCACCACAGCAGTTACTGGCATGGTCACTGCTTTGCTCTTTTCCCTCTTTAAACCCAGCCAGGCTATCAGTGGGAAATGAGGGTTGTGCCAAGAGAAAATTAACTGTTTGACACTACCCATCCTGACTACACCACATTTTCTACTGCCTCCTCCCACCCTTGGGTGCAGACAAGAACAGACCCAGCCAGTGGAGCACCAGTGCCAAACTGGGTGGCTCAGGGAAATATTTAAGGTATTTATCCCAGTAGCAACCCCGATCTTGCTCCTCCATGACAGCTTTGGACACAATAACTTCTCTTATAAAAATCCAGGAAAGCATCTCACTATAGGTCTTCTCTGTCCTCACGAGCACTAGGAGTTCATCTTTGCTTAATCCCTGTGTGGTTCATTCCCTCCTTCTGGGGGCATACCTTGGGCACTGATAAATCCTTTCTATATCAACTTTCAGGTTGGTTTATACAGCAAAATATCACTTCATTATAATGTAAATGGAGGAATCCCTAGGGATCAAAGCCAGCAGGGAGGTTTGTTCGCATCGCTTCATGTCAGACAAGCCGGGATGAAAGGATGGGCTGGCAGGAACCGCTACCTACAAATGCCACCATGCTTTTGCTGTTCCTGTGCTGATCGTGCTCAGGTGGGCATGGGGCTGGAGCATTTCCACTCTGGCTCTGGCAGGTAACTTGCCTTCCCCCCCTGGCCTGGCTCCCACCTGGGTGTCTGATCTCTTGGTGCCACCAGAACAAATGCCCATTAATTATGGTGCTTTCTGCAGCAGACACCATGCTGGTGTGTGCTGCCCAGCCAGCTCTGCACCTCCTGGCATTGTCCAGACACTGCACAACCCTGCACCCAGCAGCTGCCCAGTCCATTACCCAACACCTAATCCTGCCCCACAGCCACCTCCTCAATCTTGTCTCCTCCTCCTGTGTCTCTACTTCCACCCTCTCCACCAAAAGAGCAAAGCCAGCTGAGCAGCACATCCCCAGACGAATAAGCACAAGTAGCTGGGAAGCAGGTCCTCAGGAGGGGATGGTCTGGGGGTTGTTGGTCCCCTGCCCATGCATGCAGCAAGGCAGCATGGGGGGCAATGGGAGGGAGAGGGAGAGCAGCAGTGGAACCACCATCAGAAGGGCTGGCAGGGGAGGGCACGGTGCATGCCAAGCACCAGGCCGCTGCCTGTCCCCGAGGGAGGGGATAGGGAACACAGCCATGACTCCCTGGTGGCAAGGGGGACTTTGCCCCTACAGTCAACCTCTTTGTGTGCAGGGGGACAGGCAGGATCCATGGAGAAGGAGAAGCTGTTGGAGGCTCACCAGCCCAGACCTCCTGTGCCATTTGAGGGATGGGTATTTGCAGTTTAACAGGGAAGCCTCTGGCAGGGCTTAATCCAGCTGAAGCAACTGTGCTTAGATAAAGCCAAGAGGTACAAATGGCTCATAATGAGGGAGTTTAGCTAGATGAGTATTTCTGGAGTAATTGCAGCTTTGCCTGATAACACAGGCAGCCTAGATGGGCCTGTCACAATCCCATTATACGAGGAGCAAAGAACTCTGTGCCTGGTGACAGTGTTCCTGGCCCACCTCTGAAGGGCGTGCCGAGTTTCCACCCCCACCACCACCACCCCACCAGACAAAAAGGGCTGATTTCCCCCAAGAATGGGCAGTGGTACCTGTCTGTCTCTGCTAGGGTGCCGCCTGCTGGAGCACCAGCCAGGTCCTCCAGTGTGGGCAAGCTCTCACATGGACAGCATCAAATATTTAGCTGTAAAGGGTCCTGGGACACCAGACCTTGTGTCCCCCCCTGCCCTAAGGGGGCTGCGTGCCCTACACACACCCAAAATGAGTTTGCCCCGCTCCAAAGGCCTCCCCGCAGGAAGACGCCAATTTCTCAGCAATAATTAGCCCACTTTTAAATGTTAGGAAGGTTCCTCACAAATACTCCTCTGGGTTTCCTTCCCTCAAGCTTTTTCTCACCCTCTGCCTCTCCACTGAGACAGCAATGATACCACAGGTTTAATTAATGTTTTTGACTTCCAGCACAGAGATGCTATTTCTCCTCTGTGCTTTTGCCAGAAATCATCCTTATCCTGCCAAGTGGGCAGGTAATCTGGGTGGGCAAGACTGGCTTCATCCCCGCAGCTGCCAGTGAGGTGAGTGGTCATGCCTTTGGGGTCTGTGGCAGTGCTGGTGTCATTGCCAGAAAAGCTGTGAGCACTACCAGGAGCTCTACTGGGAGGGAAGGACAAAGAGGGTTCCCCCCCAGCACAGGGGCAACCACGTGAGGTTTCTCTCAGAGGATGCCTCAGCACAGGGAGGACAGTGGGCAGGACACTGTCCTTGGTAAGGGACGTAAAATCTGGTATGTTTGATCAGATAATCCTTGTTTTCAAGCACCAGTGGCAGCATCAGTGCTGTCCCTTGACTACTACACTGCGGGCATCAGGTCTGACAAGCCCCAGCAGTGACTTCTCCCAAAAGCAAAGGGGGACAAGCTGCTTGCACGAAGATCCTTGCTCCCTGCCCCAGTCCCTCTCTTCCATGGCCCCTCAGCCCTCACCACCAGGATCTGCCACCACACAGCATGGGTGCTGGCACAGAGGCGTCCATATAGCCCTGATAACAGCCAGCACATTGCTGTCATACAGGGCTGTTTCAGGGCCTTTCTAGTTTTATCCAACATACTCAGACGGTGTAAAATTAAGTTTGAGCCTTATTGCTATAAAGAACTGCTAATAACATTCAGACCAAGGGCAAAAGATGGAGTCACATCTATTAATACACCGGTGTCTTTACCCTCTGGAGTGGGATTTCTAAGCCAGCCCATTCCAGTACAGCTGTGGACTCGCTGTTGCTCAAGAGCCAACTTGAGGCATGACTCCTTTTTAGGCAAGGTGGCAAGAGCACGCGAAGCAGGTGGCTATCTTTAATTACAGGGAGGGCTTTTTCTCCCCCGAGGTGCTTAATTAGTGCTGATCACCAGAGATGTGCCATTAGAGCCAAGGCAATCTCTGCAGGTCAGCATGGTTTGGAAGATGGTCAGGCAGCCTTGGGAACAAGGCAGTGGTGGAGGCAGGAGGAGAATGGAGCTTCCTGCGTCACCTGCACTCAGCAGGCACAGGCTGGTCTGGGTGCAGCAAGAGCTTCAGCTTCTCGGCAGCATCAGTGTCAATCTGGAAAGGCAAACTGCCTTTCCTTACCTGGCCACAGCAGGAAAGGGGGATAAGGCCAAGATGACACACCACACCATGGATCTCCTTCCCTTGTGCAAGGCATTGTAGATGAGAAAGTGAAATCTCAGACCTGCTCCCCTCCCAGCAGGGCCCACCCTGTCCAGGGTGGAGCAGGGAGACATGGGGTAAGAGATGATGATCCTGTTTTTCCCATTCCTGCCTGCATTCCTGTTACTGCACTTCTGGGAACCCCAGAAAAGCCTCACATGGACCACAGGATTTTGTTACGTTATTAAACTAAGTTTGGGAGCTAAACTGGGGAGCAGAACTGGGGATGGTTTTATTTGCTCTGCCCCAGAGCATGTCCCATGATCATGACAAACACCTTGTGCCCCACACCAGCTACACCTCTTCCCCACAAACCCTCCACTGCTGCAATGCCCCCAAAAGCCCCATCTCACATTGCCCTCAGCTGCTATTTCTGCCCCCCAAGCCATGGGCTAAGAAATGAGGACAGGAGGAGCTGCTGGTGCTCCAGGCAGTCTGTGTGGTGGGTGAGAACTGGGCTTCTTCTGCAGCCTGTTCTTCTTCTGCAGGAACACAGTACCTGTTCCTGCTCACCTCTGGGGCCCCAAAATGAAATAAACCAATTGACACCCTTGGAAGGGGAGGAGATGTCCAGCCAGGCACAACCCATGTTTCCTTACAAAACCAAAACAGCAGCAGCCCTATATCTGCACGAATAGGTTGAAGTGGGGATGGACCTTGCTGAAGGAGATGAGGAGCAGTACCAGGGGTGGTAACCCAGTCCTACCAATAGTCCTACCTATTGCAAGGCTATCCCAGGATAGCCTTGCAATGGCTGTGGCAGTGGTGCCACACTCTGCAGGCTCACATTAGCCAGGGCTGTTCCTTCTGAACATGGCTGGAGGGCGGCTGTGCTGCACCACAACCCCTGCCTGCAAGGAGAGGGCTGGGCAGCTTTTCCCAAAATCAGACAAGGCGGTAAATGCTGGGTCATGCCAACAGCAATGCTGCTCATTCGCCCACCCCTGGAGCACTGTTGGTGGCTGTGGCAGGCAGCAACTGGAAGTGCTGAGCACAGAGTGTGCTGACCGTCACTAGATTCACACCTCTGATGAGAAACAGGCAGGGGCGACTACCACGTGTCTCTATCCTCCCACCAGCATACAGCCATGCCATGCAGGCTGGGAACAACCAGCTGGGCTGGGGAAGCTGCTGTCAGGGCTGGAAGAGGTGGGCATGGAGGGGAATTTGTTAAACACCTGCCATGAAATGCTGTGGTTTCTGTGAAAGCCACAGCAGAGATCTGCTCACTTCCAGGCACACCCGCTCAGGCGATCGATGCACACCAGCCTTGCTCTCAAACAGCTTTTGATCAGTGAGCTCAGCCCCAGCTCTGGCTGTTTCCTATCAGCTGCTGAACTATTTCCCTGGCAGCAGGGACACAGAGTTAGCAGGGGGATTGGGCAGCAAAGTTGGAGTCAGGGTAGCTGGGGAGTCTCCAAGCTGGGCCAAACCCACTGCATCAGGCCAATGCAAACCTCCAGGAGCATCCTTGGACCGGCTGCTGGTGGTACCTGATTCTTCTTGGGGACCTTCATGTACCAAAAAAGCAAGCCAATAGGCAGCATCATCCACCCCCTTGCTTTCCAACCATCGTAGGGTGCCCATGCTGGGAGTGTCCTGGGGGAATCTGCTGGGCAGGAAGAGAGCAGAGCCACAGTTGAGAACAAATCCTGTTAAAACACCCCATGGCACTGAACGGCCACTCTGATCCCTGAGCCTCCTAAAGGACGTAAGGCTGCCTAGGACACCCTAAGCTCTTCACGCAGATGAACACTTGAGGCCATCAAAGAGGTCTTAAAAAGCTTAAGGCAGGTAAATGTTTAAACTGTACTAAGCACTCAGTGTCACAGCCAGGCCAGAGGGAAGTCCCCAACATGAAGCCATCCTGGCAGAGCAGCCCTTCAGGGCTATCAGGCCCCTGTGTCCTCAGTTGCTCCTGGGGCTGCATTTCTCCTCTATCCCTCCATCCTCACCATCCATCCCCAGACCACATCCACACAGCAGAGGGTCTGGCTGCCACATCCATCTCAGCACTGTAGTTATTTTCTGTCTAGACACTGGTGGATTTGATATGCAGCCCTCCAAGCTCCAGCTGCAGTTTCTGCTCCCTCTCATCAGGAGAGCAATAAAACGAGTGGGTTTTTGTGGGCAGTTACACACTTAATTCAGGCTCTATCCGCTGAAAAGCCTGAATGAAATTGCAGAGTGCAGTTGGTGCCCCAGGAGTGTTTTCATACCTAAATCTGGAGGTTTCAGTGGGATCTTGAATACACAGTAAATAGGAGTCTGTCACAAACGTGTCCTCTTGCGAAGAGACAGCACAATATCTTTCATTCACAACAACAGATCAATGCACACAGAATTTTCTCAAGTGGTTTCTCAGTGTCACTAACGACTTGTCCCTTCTGGTTGCAGAGAAGCATATTTGCAGTAACGGGATACCACAAATTACTCCGCTCGGTTCCAAGATGTTGAAGCTGCCCTTAAGCTTAACACTGCAAGTTATTGCAGGCATCTGCTCTCCTTTTCTCTGAGGTACCATGAGAAAAGCTTTGCTACCTCTCTGCCTCACAGGTCTTGTGTTCCTACATGTTTATTTTCAGTGTGGGAACAAACTGAGCTCTCCAGTTCAGGCTGTGCATCAGCCTGAGAGAGGACCCTGGGCGCGGGGTGCTCACCCAGCTGAATTTCAGCCTTGCATCCACAGTCATTACTCTTCCGAGGCTCCGTTAACTCAGCAAGTGCTGCCAGCATGTTTCCCGACGTACTTCCACAAGGCAGGAGCACAGTGCTCCTTCATGGAGCTGCCTGCCTTGGAGCAGGGCTAGCTTTCAGACTCCCTCTGTACTTTTAGGAATATTTGTTCCCACAGCATCAAGCTGCGGTTTGCTATTTAACTGTGCTGGGATACACATCACCTGGAGCACACAGGCGTTTGTAAAGGCAGCAAAATAGTATTTTACTTTGACAGAAGAAATGTCACATCCTGCCAAGTGATTCAACACCAGCAAGCATCTTTTTCAGCATTTTTTCATCCCCAGCCCAAGTTGGCCTCCCACCACAGCATCCCATCCAGTGCACAGCACTGCTGCAACTCCTGTTCCCGGTCTAAAACAACACCAGAAAGACCTCTTATGACCTTCCCAGTTTTTGTGGAGAGATGACACAATCACCAGTTGTAACCAGTGCTGCTTCCTCTGAAATTTAGCCTGGAAATTGCCCCAGCAGCCACATCCCCAGCTCCGCACTGTGGGAGGGAGGGATGGTCAGCATGTGATGGATCACCACTTTTAGCCATGTGACAGGCATGAGAATCTACTGTTGGGTCTTTCATAGGTTTTATCTTGATGTGGAGCCATAAAGAAAGCGGAAAAGGCAGCCAAGCACTTTGATGTGGATCAGCACAGAGAGTTCCCAGCGTTCAGGCAGTCACCTCAGACTCCCCAGGTCACCAGAGGACATTTGCTTCTTCCAGCTACGAGCCCAGACCTCTGAGAAAACCCTACTCCAGCCCCAGGAACCTGGCATGGGTAAAAATATGTTTGCAGGGAAGGATGGATTTCCATATGAAAGAAGGAATCAACCTGGGAAGAAATAGGGAGACTGCAGCGTGGTGCTAACATGAAAGCACACTCATGAATATGGAGTTGGTAGGAGAGCCTATAAACACCCATTTCCACACTTTGCAAATATGGCTTTATTTTACATGCAGGATGAATGCCTGCATGTCCCAACTCAGTACCAGTACCAGAAGGGCCGTGAGCCCTTCCAGCAGAAGCCTGCAGCGGCATGCTTGGGATTCTCCTGCACTGCTGCCACGAGACTCAACCCAGGAGGTGGGGACACACCTGCAGGTCTCATCTCAAAGAGAACTGCTTCCCAATGCTGGAACAGGAACAAGGGCATTGCACTGCTCACCACACCACCTATTCCTCTGTACACAACCCTGCTCCCACCAGCAAAGCCTGGCAGATCCCAGGACCCCAACACAGCAAAACATACTAGGTGAAACAGTTCCCCAAGGCCTGAGGTACCTTTTTTATTGAAGGATTCTCACGTGTAGGTCCCAGATTCTTTAAACAAAATCCAAGCCCAGATCAGCAGATTGAATCCTTTACCATGGTGCTAAATCTCATACAAATTTCTAAACCTAAAAAAAAAGGTAATTGATTATGACGCAATTTAAATAATAGCCAAGCAATTACATCATGAGACAAAATAGCAAGAGAATTTATAAAAATCCAGGCTTACTCAGCTTCTAATGTAGCACAAGTGTTCACTCAGGCATCCTTGGAATGATAATTATGAATTAAGGTTGATGATAGACAGTATGACAGTATGAGGGTTATTATTTCAGGCTACAAGGCTTTTATTCTATTAAATCCTGCATCTCAAGCAGGATAATAAATTCACTAACTAGTGGTCAATTAGCATTTTTTTTTTTTTTACATCTCTGCAGATCCAGTCTCTGCAATCCAGTCTGTGCTGGTGCCGAGAGCACTTGCAAAAAGCCTTTCTATTCAACTGACTTGTAATGACTGAGAAGCTTTGGTCCCTGGGATGAAAATAAATGGCCTCTCTACTTTGCACTCTGCCAGTTCTCTTTTTGTCCCCAGGACATAGGCCAGGACATTCGTAGCCTCAGCCCCATGGTCTCTGCAACCTGGTTCAGCTTCTTTACTCCTCTCTAGGTTCAGAAGCTCTCACATTTTTTAGAAGTATCTTGACCCCCTGAACTGTCATTTATATCCCACATCTGGTCTGTCATCACATTTGTGCCAGGATTGCTGCAATGGTGACAAGGACACATGCTGACAAGTAAGGTCACTGAGAGCAGGCACCACAAGACCTGAATTCATTGCACAAACAGCAGCATCCTGAGACCTTCTGTCTGGGAACCTCAGAAGCTACTATAGAAATAGAGTGTTACTCCATTAAATAAAGACTACTTAGCAGAGGAGCAGCCAACCTGGGCTGCAGCAAGAGGCTATTTTGCTCAGAACCCCATCTCATCCAGCATGCTCCCAAACAAGGGTGCAGGAAGAGGGTAAGCTTAATGGTACATCCCAGAATGTGCCACCAATCATCTTTTGTGGCCCTAGAACTTCCTGAACCAGATGATATCTTTCCTTTATAGTCTTCAGCAGACAGAGCAACAGCTGCCCGCCTCTGGCATTCAGCTCCAGTGAAGGACACCAACCAAGGTCCTTTTGGCCACAAAGCATCTTTTGCAAACTGGAAAGCCTCTCCAGGAATTCAGCCTCCATGACAGCGAGGGAACCCTGGTAAGGCACTGAGAGGCTGAGAAAGGAAGACAGATATGTTTTCAAACAACTTGTGGGTAGGAGCTGAGGACAGCATGGACTCCTCAACCCCAGCAAAAGCCACAGCAGTACATCTGCTCCCAGTGTTCTTGTGACGGTCCTCCAACCCCACATGCTGATTTGGGAAATGATCTGGTTAGGAAAAAAGAGTCCAAAAGAAGTGAAAGGGGAGAGAATGTAGGGGGTTACCCTGTGGGGACTGAGAACTGCCCCAGCAGCAATGTCTCACAAGACTGGGGCCACAGGAGATGAGTGAGGAGAAGCAGAAAGCCACTGTCCTCTGTGTCTGTGGCATGGCACGGAAAGGAGGAATAAGGTAGACTGGTCCTTGGCACTGCCTCAGGAGAGGTGACTCGAAGTGTCAACTAAATGCAGTGTTTTGTTTTACAGAATGGAAAGGCAGCAGCAAAGAGCTTTTCTGATTTATACTTGGGACAAATACAATAAACAATTCAGTAAATAAAGCCAAATGCTAGCTGGGAAGGACTCAGGCTCCCAGGGCAAATTCCCCTACAGTAGAGCTTAGTCTTCCACAATCTGATATTTAAAGTATCCTAAATTCCCTAGACCAAACTCATAACTGAAAAAATGCAGTGGTGGATACCACCTCTGTAGTGACAAAGGGGAAAATCCAAGTACCTATTTCCCCAGCCCCTTCCCCTGCCTGGTATTTTTCCATGGCCTGGTTACCCTTTGGACACATCCCACGTTCCTTCCTGTGGTGGTCTCTGAAATTCATTTAAATCAGGAAATTTCCCTGCCTGTTTTTCTCCATAGACTACCTGTGTCCAGGCTGACAAATCACAGCAGGACTGGATGTCAACCATGATTTAACTCTTCACATCCAGGGCCAAGCCTTTTTGAAGGATACCTGCCCTCTTAACCCCACAGCACAAAGCACATTGTGCCTGGTATCTCCAGGAAAGTGTGCCAAGTTCGCAGCCTCTAGGAGAGACTTGATCCAGTTACCCTTTGCTGGATCCTCTCTGACTCCCCTTGGTTCTCCTGGCAGGGCAGACTGCGACTGCTCACAGCCCTTGGGATATGGGTGCACACCAGTGTTACATGGGCAAATGCTCTGCTGCATGGAGGCAGCCAATAAGTGAAGCAGCATGTGGATTTCATCTACATACAGGGTGCTGCAGAGAGTCCCAAGACATATGGCAGCACTACTGTCACAGGCTAGAACATGTCAGAACATCTGCCAGCACAAGGGAAGGGGCTTTGAGGAGTGGAGCCACAAGGCTGTACAGATAAGGTTATTTCTCAATGAGACCAGATGTGTTGCTACAGAATGGGATTTGGCAGGGGTTGTTCTTCAGCCAACAAGATTGTGGAGGCTGAACTGATCTCATATCCCCAAGGTACAGCCGAGCCACAAGTGCCTTTAGTAATTAACATCAGTTTCTTACAACCACGTCAGCCTTTCTGGTACTTCATGTCCAAGAGGAGGAGAAGTGACTCTTCCCGAGTCTGGAGCACTCCTGGCACAGATGCATCCCCAGTGACCAAGTGGAGATGCCACATGAGTTCTTGCTGTGAATGCTGGCAGCTGTGGAGGCCATGGCTGCTTAACAAGGGTAGGATGGTCACTTCTGCTTTTAAAAACATCCCCCTGATCCCCACATAGGAACAGATCACACCCATGGTGGGGCATGGCAACTGTGGCAGATAGCCAAGTACAGATTTAGGGTTGACCGTAGCCTTTAAACTTAAAATGTGAATGATTTTGAGAGGCCCTGTGTCCTTTTGCAATGATGATGCACTTGGTAAGCTCATATCTACGGGAAACCTCCTGATCTAGAAGCACCCCTCAAGCAGAGACAGTGTCCAGTGCCCATTCCTACTTCAAAACTGCCCACACCCAGTGCCACCCATCTTGCCTTCAGGGTTTTCTGCAGAAGACCAGGGTCAGGAGAAAGGACCTTAAACAGCACAGCTAGACCATGGCGAAACCCAGCCAAGGTCCCCATATCCTCCAGCTTGAACAGCCAATTGGAGCCTGCTGCTAGGAGACAGGAAAAGTTGGAAAAGATGATTAATAGAGGCTTGGAAACAAAGCTTGCTTGATTTCTTTTGAAATGGAGAGCAGTTCCTCAGACAGCAGCCGGCATGAGCCTGCACAGCTTCCAGTGGGAAGGAAGATAAGCACTTGCCTGGACGCAGTCCAGCCCAGTGCGAAGGGAGACACATTAAGGAAGTGAGAGGTTCACAAACAAACTCATGGGTCTTAGTTCCAAGGCACTGAGATGTGCTCATGGGACCCCAGCTTGGGCAGGAGCCACCCTGGAGCACACTGCCCATTACACCTGGAGGCAGCACCCCGCAGGGTGGCATGGTCACGGCCATCTGCAGGACAGTCCCATCTGCGTGAGGGAGAGCAGGGATCAGGCAGGAGACAGACCCTTTCAGCTGGGCCAGGAAATGTGGGGAGCTGGTTTAGAGCCTTTGGCAGATGCTCCTGGAGCTGGCCAGAATGGAGAGCAGTTCTGCTGGTTGTTTCAAAGTCTACATTGCACCAGCCCTATAAATCAGATGAGATATAGTAAACTCAGAGTGGGATTAAATTAACTTCTCTGGTATTATGCCAATGCCATCAGGCCTTGCTTCATCACACTCATTTCCAGGAGCTTCTTCCCTACACTGTTTGTGATGTGCGTAAACAAAGCACCAACCCCTGGCTGGGACTCTAAGTGTTTGTGCTACACACCACATTCTGTGAAATGGGAAAGATCAGGGTGAGCTACTCCAAACCAGTGTGGGACGGGAGCTCTGGTCCCCCTCACTGAGCTGGATTGCAAAAGACCTGGTGGCCTCCACTGGACTGCTCCGGCATGCCGATGTGGCAGGTAGTCCAACCACAAAAGCTAAGGGAATGAGTCTTTTAATTAGAAGCAAGCCCTATCTATTAAATAGCCTGCAACACTTAAAGTGCTGTTTGTAAAGAGTTCTATTTCCACAGAGATGGCTCACTTATGACAGCTGTAAAACCCCATTAATGAGAGGATAAGAGCTGTTGAACAGTTACGAAACCCACTGGCTCATTTCTTGCCTTTAATGTTGCTTACAATTCAATTTGCACTCAGGATCATTTGTTTAGCAGATGTTAGTTCAGCAAAGGCAAGTTAACCGCATCAAGCCCTCTTTCATTCCCAAGGCAGAGCTCTGCGGTCCCAGAAGCTGATCTGCATGACCTGTGGGGTGCAGGCACAGCCCCGCTGCCAGGACAGGGCCAGCACAGCCTCTCCCCACTGCAAACCTTTTGCACATGGACCCAGCTGCTGCTTGCTGGAACCTTGGCAACTCCTTTGTCCCATCAGGCAGCTGTTCCTCTGCTACCTGCCCCACACAGGGTGCTTCTCAGTGCCTGGGGCAGCTCTGCAGGGCCCCAGCATTGTCTTTTGGGCTTTACCTCCCATCTCCACAGCTCTCAAAGCACCTTGCAATATCCAGCCCATGAAGGCATGTCCTCACTTGTATGGGGTAGCAACCTGGACTAAGGCTATGATAGCACTGGGGGTGGGAAGAATGGGGCAGCACCCCATCCCAATCCTAGTCCCTCTCCCACAAGGACAATAAAAAAACAGCAGATATTCCCATAGGAACACCACTCAGCTTTGCACAACAAAGAATGAAGAATCAATTAAACCAGACAGCCTTTCCTGGAGCTTCTTCTGTATAGTATAATTAAACACTTCTGCTTCACCCACCCATCTTTAGCAGGGAGGCAGGAAAACCCCCACTGCAACAGCTCCAGCGCAGAGTTACACTGGGGCACAGATGCCAACCCATGGGATAGGAAATGTCTGGGGAAGGAGGGCTGCCGCTGCCGCCAGTCCCAGGCGCCTCCTGTCACCGATGCCTTCATGACGCCAAGATAGGAGCAGCCCGTGTTGACTGCTGCACAGAATTGCAGCGCCCTGTCTCCATTTATTTGATTTGTATCGCCTGAAGGAAAAATGCTTTTGCTGTCTTCATGCACTCTAAGCATTTGGATTCAAAATAAAAGCTCTGGGGACCTGTCATCACATGCTTTCCTCCCCATAAAGAAAGGGCAAGATCCAGTCTTTTCAAGCTGAATTGCAGAAAAGCACTCGAGCCCTCTGCTGCTCTTTCTCCTTGCTTAGAGCCGGCCTTGCAAAGGTGGTTTTTGAAAGCGGCTGCCTCCTGGTGCAGTTTCACATTAGAGCTGTCATGTCCTGACTTCTTTGCTTTACCTGGAGGACATTGATAGCATTTGGAGGAGTCAAAAAAATAGCAGCACGGCTCAGGCTCTTACACCCAGAACTAATGCTCTCAGGATGTGATCCGACATACCTACTCTCACCAGTGCCTCCGCTTCTACCACTGCCATAAGCACAGCACAGCAGGATGGCAACAGGTCATGTTAGGCAGGGGTCTGAGTCATTCCTCTCTGTGTCCGGTGAGCTCCAGCAGGATTTCCTCCTCTCCAGGCATGCAGAGGGCCATGGGGGAGGTACATGCTGGTATGAGTGTGCCGTTCTTAGCCCAGCTCCCGCAGCCCCACACAAGCATGCACAAGCCAGCAGCTCCCAGGGATGGTAACAGGGATGTGAACAGTCTGGGTGAGTCCAAAAGAAAAGCACAGGGTAGAGGTGCTGGGAAAGAGCTTGCATTTGCTCTTGGGAATAAGGAGTGGAAATCCAGCTCCCCAGTTTCTCCCAGTGCAGGTACTGGTTTCTTTCTCACAATGCCGAGAGAAGTTATGGTTGCCCCATCCCTGGAAGTGTTCAAGACCAGGCTGTGATGGTCCTTTGAGCAACCTGGTCTAGTGGGAGGTGTCCCTGCCCATGGCAGGGTGGGTAGAACTCTATGATCTTTAAGGTCCCTTCCACCCCAAACCATTCTACGATTCTTACACAAAAATGAGGAATCTGACATGAGAAAGGTGCTTTTTGTAGTGTGTAACCCAGAGACCCATCCCAAAGCACACTGTGGGGGACGTCACTGCCTGCAGGAACACCAGGCAGATAGAGTTTGCCCTGGACTCCACTTGCTTCCAGGCACCTCCACACAGCTCCCTGGCCCCTTGGCAGCCCTGCACACCCAGAGGAGCACAGCCTCCCTTCAGCCCACCGCAGGAGCCCACATCAGCCAGAGAGCTCCTTCCTTACTCTCAATGAAAAAGAAATACTCGAATTATTCACTTTGCGATTGACTCCACTCCCTCAAATAAAGGCAGTCAGAACAGCAAATACAAAAAATGTTTCAGTAAATCTGCATTACTCCAAAGCACTGTTTTGCTCTGAAATATTTAGCTTGCTCCGACAACACTGTTAGTTTTGTACCAGATCTCACTCCTCCTGTCTCTCACTTTCCCTTCCCCTCTCCTCCCTCCTCCTCCTGTTTTTCCCATCTGCTTTTGAAGCAGAGGAAGTGGAGACGAAACACAGGCTGCTGACTCTTCCTGCCGGCTCCCAATTGCCCAAACCAACTGATTTGGTTCAGTCTCTGCATTTGTTTGCCCACTGCCGACAAGCTCTGCAAAGATCACCATGTACTTACTCTTCTCCCTTTGCAGTGAAGAGGATGAAACATGAGTGCTCAGTGTATTGCTACAGAAGCTGTGAAGAGCAGCTCTGCAAATGTCATGGTCAGAGGATCCAGAAAGGCTCTGACCTGACCCAGCACAGGGCCCTGTTTAAACTATTTACTGAGTGCTGCCAAGGGGCTCAGCAAGCGTCATACAAGGCAGCCTGCTGTTTGCTGCAGAGCTTACCTGCTTATTCCTTTCATTAGTGTGTACCATTAAACATCCCTCTCTCCCCTCCAGTCCCCGCCTCTGAAAGAAAAATTGGGTCTTGAAAGCTCCACACAATTCAACAGTGGAGCATGGCATTAAGGATGGTGAGGGAGGTGACCCCACTAGATCACGGTTCATTCAAAAGTGGCTGTGGGTGTTGCTCACCCCGAGAGCAGAGCCATCTCTGGCAGCTCCCTGCCCTACTTCTCTTTCATAAATGCATAATTGTGACACCGTGTTACATAATTTATCATGTTACATCAAGATTGGGGTCATCCTTGTGCAGCTTATTCCTCTGGGTGCTGCCAAGGAGAAGACACAAGAAGCACTTGCAAGGGGTTTTCTCCAGTGGAGGACTGATTTTTTGGGAGGCCCCATGCTGCAGCCACGTAAAAAGCCACTACGTTAGGAAAAGCTTTTGGAGCTGAGAGCAGCATCTGAGAGACCGTATCCCATAGCACACAAGCTAAATGAGTTGCACAGAAACTAAGTTCTAAGTTCAGAGCCAGGTGCAGAGATACCATCCCCTGCCTGCACAATGCACAGCTCCCTGGCACACTGTACCAGCCACAGGGCGCCAGGTAGCACCCCAGTACATCCACAGAGACTTCTCTAAACAGCCTGCTGCTTCTCCAGTGCTGCTGACCAAGGACAGGAGAAAGGAACAGCCACAGAGGGGTAAACCACACCCCCACCTTTCCCCATTGCTGCCTGCCCCACCTTCTGTGCCCATGGCCGAAGGACAGGCTGCAGAGCCACACAGGGCAGGCGCTGGACTGGCACCTCCCAGAGATGACACACTCACAGACACAATCAGACCAAACGGGCCAGAAAACACCAGTGTGGGGCAGTGGGAATTACAGCACAAGGGCTCATTTCCCAGAAGGTGCTAATGCAAGCAGGGGTCCAGGTGCCAGCATCCTCATGGTGGCTCTGCGCCTCCCAGGAGACAAACTGCACATGCCACCTGTCACCTCCTCCACCCGCCAGGAGGATGGGACTCAGCCTGTCCTGGGACATGCTGCCTGTTCCCTGCTCAGCTCCTGCACCCCCAGGCCGGGCAGCATAATCCCAGCTGCAGCTCCCTGTCCTTGGCACATGGGATTTATTTCATTGGGATCCAACAGCTCAGCTCAGCCCACAAGCCACCACTCTCACTCCACCAGTGGCAGGACAGTCGGCTCCAGCCCACATCCTCCCTCACGCCAGGACGGCAGGCGTCTCTTGCCTCTCCCCCAGCCCGCCACAGTGATGAGTTTTGCAGGCACAGCAGCATTTCCCACATCAACCCACTCAGCTGTTTCACCTGGAAATGAGTCTATCAGCTCTGGGAATGATGACACTGCCCCAGCTCTGAAACCTCCAGCTTTCACCCCAGCAAAGCATGGACAGCTACAGGACCTACCCATCAGGGGTCAGTCTCTTCTCCCAAGCCACAGGCAAGAGGACAAGAGGAAATGGCCTCAAGTTATGCCAGGGAAGGTTCAGATGGGACTGCAGAAGTTTTTACACTGAAAGGGTTATCAAGCATTAGAATGGGCTGTCCAGGGAAGTGGTTGAGGCATCATCCCTGGAGGTATTTAAAAGACAGGTAGGCTGCTTAGTGACATGATTTAGCGATGGTTTATATCAGAGTTAGGTTGATGGTTGCACTAGATCTTAAAAGGTCCCTTCCAACCCAGACAATTCTATGATTCGATCAGGGAGGGGAGGGTCATGAACAGGGCAGGGGCACTGCGCTGCTGATGGTCATTGCCCACATCATTTCTCCCAACACCACAGCAGTGACCCTGTGTGTCCACTCCATCGGTGAGTCCCAGTACAGCCTCATTAACCACTACCTGCCCCCAGACCTCCCTATAAGACAGGGATACACAGTGAGGTAGCACCAGGAACTGATGGCAAACAGCAAACAGTTCTTACAGTTCCCAGAGGGAACTTGCTCTTCCCATTAATATTTTTAATTGATTGCCTCTGACTTCTGCTGTGTCAAAGCTTGTGGAATGGAGGAGCTGATGTAGCAGGGTAACCAAGAGCTGTGGGAAGGATAGCTGCAAACCCAGCACCAGGCAGAGCCTGGGGCCTCAGCTCAGAGCAGGACAGGACAAGGAACACCCTAGTGCCACCAATTACCACCCCCCATGGCCAAATGGACAAGGCACCAAGGTGCAAGGTAGTGTCCAAACATAATTAAGTACATGGCAGTGTCATTCTTGAGATATTTGCAGAACAGAGCTATTGCCCTTTTGGGTTTTTTGGAGAAGACCACAGCCCTGCCTGACAAGCTGGGCTGCCGCCTTACAATCCAGTTTCCTCGAGGTTTTTAAAGCCACCTGACAATCTGAGCAAAAACATCACATGCAAACAGATGCTCTGACCAAATTTTAAGTGCAAGAGAGAATTAGAGATGCCATTTGGCTGTTACGAGCAGCTCCTAGGGATCAGCTCCTGGTGTTGCACAACTTAATATTTTAGCTAATTAACTGACTAGAAAAATCTTTCCTGGTAAGACAAGCAGATGACACAGGCTGATGGTGCCATAAACAGCAAGGATCACATGCTGCTAGTGCCAGTGATCTGAATCACCCAGGAAACAGCCCCAAATACACCTTGAAACCATGAACACAAGGTCAGGATGGGACCTGAGGGCGCAGGTGCTATGAAGGATGATAGACTTGGTACAGGGAAGCAATGGCTGGGGACATGACTCAGGGACCACAGCTGATGAAAGCAACCAGGCTGCCCTGTGAGAGAAAGACCATTGGTAAGTCACCTTCCTGTGCTGGACACAGCACACAGAGAAAAATATAATGCATGTTAGAAAGGACCCCTGGAGGTCTCTGATCCAACCACTGCTCCCAGCAGGACTATTGCAAACACTGAATCAAGACATTTGAGTTTTGGAAGCCTCCAGGAACAGAGATCCCTCACAACCACTTCACTAGTGACCTGGTCCAACACCATACGAGCCTCCTAACACAAAACAATGCAAGAAAGCTGGCTGACCTGCAAAACAAGCCTTCAAGGGAAATGGTATAAAGGGCGAGACATTGCAGGCAGAGTTGGTGGACACAGACATATAAGAAAGGGAACTGACCCCTCTGTCATTGTAAAGGGAGACCAAATACCACTTGAAGGCTAGACCATGACCCTCAACAAAAGCCACCTCAAAATCACTAACAGCTTTGCTACAGTAAGGCAGACCAAAACACTGACCAGGAGCTGAAGAACCAACTGCTGCTGCAGGTCCAAAGTACAAAGAAGAATAAATCCTTCTTGCTCAGCCTAAATAGCCTGACCAGGACCAGCTGGGGTGAGTGAAGCCAGTGGATGGGCAATAAAAAAGTAAGTGAGGACAAGGCACAGATGTGCTGTGGGGTATGGTGAGTACCAGGAGAACTGCCAGCCTGACATGGCTGCTAGAGCCCTCCCAGGGCAGCTGCTGATGGAGAGCCATGAGAGGCCCCTGTGCCAGCTAAATCAGCCTTTCATCATACCTATGTTAGGCTTTTTGTCCTGCTTGTACCTACAGGCATTTGTCATGGCAGCTTCCTGGGGTGTGGGTGTGCAGGGCAGTGGCCAGGGAGCAGCACCCATGCTGCGGGATGCTGCCCAGCCCCTGGCCATCTTCCTATTTCCTTCCCCCTTCTTACCACTGAGTCAGTCCCAGTGCAGTGACAGCAAACCAGGCACACAAGCTCCTGTCAGACTGGTGGGAAGTGCCTGGGGGCTGGGAGAGGTGGCAAGCTTTTTCAGGGCACGGGGAGCCAGCTGGGCAACAAGTGATGTTGGATGCACAGCCTGGGGGCTGCCACACAATTTGATCTCTGCTCTGTGAAGGGACAGCTTATGGGTTGCACCAAGCTCTGCTTCGGCATAAGGCTCTGCTCAGAGAGGTGGAAGGAGGTATTTGCGGTGCAGAGCAAAGCATCTGCTGGGGTGAAGGTGGTCACAGTAGGAGAGAGAGGCTGGGGCACGGTGGCAGTGGAGAGCACACCCTTCTCCAACCACCAAAAATAGCTGTCACGCAGCTCTTTGGTGATCTACAGGCAGAATTATGTCCCAGCCACGCAGTGACCTCCTTCAAACAGCTTACAATTAAAAAGCAAGTTTGCAATTTGATAATTTCTAGAGAAGAAATTAATTGCTACCTGTATCTCACTTCAGTCTGCCAATTGTGATGACTGGTGCATATGCCTGTTCAGGATCTCCTGGGGAAGGGTAATTACCAGGGGAGGGAGCCATAGGAGCCCAGCACGGTGATGAGAGATGCTGCTCAGCCTGCAGCCTCGGCCATGGCCATGCACATGTGTGCATGGGGCACACAAGGGTTAGAGCTATTCCAGTTACAGCACCCATTGTCTGCAGCAGAGATGGGACCTTTCCTAGATGCTGAATGTGGGAGACTTCCACCCTCAACCACAGCTCCTGCTGGGAAACCACTATCCTGCACCAGCTGTGCTCTCTTTTGGGGCAGGAGAGAACTGGATCAGGTCCCAGCATGGTGCCGAGTGCTCAGCTCTTCAGGCTGCCATGACACACCTTTTACAGGAGGTTTCTTTGCATTTTTGTATTGCTACTGGAACCAAAACTTCCTGTCTGTGCAAAATCATAGCAGCTCAGACCCCATCCCTGCCTGGCACAGTGACAAGGAGCCAGCCACTCAAGCCCCTGTGGGACTGCTCCTTTGGAGCATCACCTCAATGGTGCCCACATTCCTGCTCCCAGAGGAGACCCCTCCCTTCACTTTGCATGCAGGCAGTTTTCGGGTGTTGGTTTAGATGTTGGTTCCTGTGCTTTTAAGCACACATGGTGGTAGCATGAAAGGCTTATCTGCCTCTCCTGGGGATGAAGGGCAGCCATCACACCCACTCACAGGAAACTGTCCAACTGCCAACCTCCTCCTCTGCTTCGCTGGGTGGAGGTGGCTGGAGAGTCCAAGGGGAGCAACGTCCTCAGGTCCGTGCTTGCACATTTGGGGTGGGGAGCAGGACAGTGCCACAGTCCAGCAGAGCAGTCAGTGGGTTGGAAAGACCCCCACACCATGAAATCTGGAAACCATCAGCTAGGAATGGAGCGTGTAAACAGAAATGCTGTGGTGATGGCAGAGAGCTGCCCCAGCGCTGGCCGGATGGTTCCCCAAAGCTGTGACTGGGAGAAGGTTTGCGGATCTGCATGTCACAAGCTTTGCAAGAGGTGAAAGCAGCTGCAAAAATAGAGACCAGAACGAAAAACATAAGTTTATTTAAAACTGCATACACATCAGAAGCCCCCCCAGATTGATGAAAGAGGCAGTGAGGGCAAGGAGAAATTTCTGCCCAGCCCAAAAAGGCAAAGGGTGACAAATCATGTAGGCAGCAACCCAGAAAAGGAGAGGCATTTGATAAATATTTCAGTTTAGCATTTGGGAGACAAAAGTCAAATGATACAGCGTGTTATAAAATGAAATATCATATTTATAAAACACTTTCCATCCTATGAGGGCTTCAGGAAGATATCAAACAATAGCTACCGTGGTTAGATTTTTAAATCAGCGGGTCTGACACATCGGCAAGTGTAAAGGAGCCAGGTAAGGAGCCATCTAATTAGTGCCTGCGTGTCCCTAGGACTTCCCCCGGTGTCCCAGTGCTGGCGCCCTGCCCGTACCTCTGTGGAGTAAACAGGATGTCCCAGGCCAGTCCAGCTGACATCAGTTCTGTGCCGAGGGGTGAAATGGCCATGATCGGCCTCTATCGATAAAGGTTTGAAGTGGGGAAACATCATTAGTGTCAATTAGCACCATTTTATGGAAAAGAGATCTTGGCACGTCTGTGTTCTTGCCATTGCCCGTATCAGTCAAACTTGTGAGGGGGCTGATGTAAGAAGTTTGCGTAAGGGCTTTGGCATTTCCAGCTACTTGGAGCAAGGACGGGGAGTGACTGCATTGGAAATCCAGACACACCAGAGGTTCCAGAGGTCCCAGAGCCTGGCGGGAAACACAGCACAGTGTTTCCTGGGGCCTCCGGTGGGGATTAATTCTCATCCCTCCATTATTTAACAACTTCTCGGTTTCTCAGCAAAGGCAGAAGATGCCCAGGCTCTGGTGGGTTGATCCTGGCACAGATGAAGCCCCAGGAGCAGGCAGTACCACTGGCACAGCATACAGGGAGGCTGGGGACTCTGGTGTCCCTAGGGAAGGAACTGAACACAGCCATCTAGGAGGGGTCTGTGGTCCCCTGCAGAGCTGTGCCCAGTGTGGGGTCAGCATTTCAGGAGAAGGCAGGGAAGCTGGATAAATCCCAAAGAGGAAGCCAGGGAGCAATGGAGGGATGAGAAGACAGATTTTTCGTGGAGCAAAATTCCTGGGACACTGTCTGCTTGGACCAGAAAAAGAGGTTAAAGGGCTAACTTGATCTCATCTTATTAAAGCGCTTTCTGATGTGATTAATTCTTGGGCAATGCCTCAGTTTGTAAGAATGAAAGAAGGCAGCGGCTGGCAATAAGGCATGGATTTCAATGGGTGAGGGTGGCTGGTCCCTGAAATGCTCTGCTAAAGCTTGTGGTGGGTTCCCCATCCCAAGGGTTGGGTAGGCTCAGCCAGCGTGCCCCTGACCGGGCTGTCCTGCAGGTTTGTCTCTGAAGCTGCACAAGGTCTCTGTGCATAAGACGGGTCTTCATCATGTTATGTCTTATGGAGAAATCAGGAGTGGGTCGGTCCGTTTCCACCCCAGGGAGATTGTGCAGTGCTTGAGCCCCCTCAGCCCTCAGGCAATGTCCCACTCAGCCAGACTCAGGCATTGCAGCTTGCATGGGAAGTCTGAACCATCGTTTTCCTGCTAGGACACACCTGCTTCCTTACAGATGGGGACACATCACTTCCACATGCCAGGTGACAGAGGGCACGTGGCTGGAGACAGGACCGCAGCCGAAGTGGGCATAGCTGCCAACACCTGGTCATCCTAGGAAGGTCACAGTGGTCAACCAGATGTGGACAGTGATGATCTCTTAGGTGATGTGGTCACCCATCCCTGCACCACTGTGGCCCCCAGCATGACTGCTGCTATTGGTCTGAGTTTTGGATAAACTGGGATGAACATGTTTCAGGTGGGCAAGGAGCGTGACACAGTCCTGCAGCTCCACTATGGACAAAATCCATGCTTAGGGACCAGCCGTCTCCTGTGAGACTCATCTCCCTGCCAGCCCAGCAGAGGAGGCAGAGGTGAGGGAGGCACATGGAAAAGGTTTTGTGCCATCCCTGTTCAGAGGGGTTCTTCAGCATGGCCCTGAATATCTCCCAGTGGGAAAACTGGCTGCGGTGGTTATAGATCAATGCAGATGAGATGGATTAAGACATGCGTTTGAGATGACCGGTCCTTTGAAGAAACGTCCTCTTTCACACCAGATTGTGCCTCCTTTGTGCCAATCCCACAAGACTGTGGCCTGTCAGAACTCAGGTCACTCTGCACCAAGGTAGTGCCTCCTTTACTCCTTGAGGACTGTGCCCAAAAGAAATGACAAATCACCATTTGTTGGGGGCTGTGTGTGTGCACCAGGGCTGTGGACTGATGGGGAAGCTAGTGATGGGCTTCCATAAATATTGGCATAAACGCAGCCTCGGGGAGGATTTACAGCTGGCCTCTTCCAGCCTGGCTGAGCCCCGTCCTTCATCGTTTACCTGGAGCAACAAATCATGGTCCCTGTGGGCTTGCTGGGTTTTGATGGATGCCTCTCCTAGGAAAACCCATCTGAAGACACTCGGTTTCTTCTTTTTAGAAGATAGCTTGCTGCTGACAAGAAGCAATAAACCTTGGCTGATTAATGTACTGTCTTCTTTGACATGCATGCTAGAAAGACAGGAGTGGATAAGAAGGTGGTGATAAGCAGCATGATTAAAGACTCACAAGGGGAAATGAACATGCACTCCAAATTGGAGGCAGCAGAACACAACACCTGAGCCATGATTAAAGATGGATCCTGCAATCTGTCCCCTTGTGGAAGCCACCGGTTTCTCTGTGATCTGGCATGTAATTGGAGTAATTACTCAGTGCTTACTCTAAGGAGCATGGTGGAACACCGTGTCAGGTTGTTTCTCTCTCTGGTGATGTGGCAGCTCCTTGTAAATCACTCTGAAGTACCTGCGTGTGATGCTAAAAGAGGTGACCATGGACAGGGCAGCTCTGTACCAACATCAATATGTGCCGGGGTCACAGCTGAGCAGGGTTGTGCTGGCCCCTGCACCCAGGCTGTGGGAATGGAGCAAGAGTCCCTCAGCCCTGCGCACTTGACAAAGGTAGCGGTCAGACATTCATTAATTACTCAGCAATCATTTAATTAACATTCCTCTTTTCCCCTCAATCCTCCACATCAGCACCCTTGGCAGGCTGGGCTGCCCATAATCCCTGCTCCACATTCAGAGTCGCAGTTAATCCCTTCCAGCAGGCAGCTGCCATTCCTGGTCATTTCCTTCTGCTCCAGCCTCAGCACATCCCTCCTCAACAGCCCCGTGACACTGGCTGTGCTTCTAGTGGTGGCCAGTCCTCAGGTGAGCTCTGTGGGCACGGTGAGGCTGTAGCATCCCCTGCCTCACTGCCCGGTCAGTGGCTGGGTGCTCCTGGCTGACAGATCTCCATGGCTCCAAGGGCAGCTGGTCAAAGGGTCATAGTCCTGGTCCCCTGATGCAGCATCACAGGTGAAGCCCTGTGCCAGCTATGGGAACACAAAATGTGTTTGCCACCTCAGGAACATAACCTGTGTTTTGAAAAGGACACAAGGCAGCATGTGGCTCTTGAACACCAGGCCCACGGCATGTGGCCAGATCTGGCCCCTTGGAATAACAAATCATCAGAGCATGGTGAAACATGCTATCCCCCCAGCAGGCTGCAATGACAACAGTAAGGCAGAGGCTATTTTTCTGTCATAAGGCGGAAGAGGGTGGAACCAGGTGGGCTTAATGCTTGGCAACCTCCTTCTTGCCTCCTGCCAGATCCCATGGAAGATGTCCATGCTCCCTAGGAAGGACAGCTGGCAGACCTTGCCCCAACCCCTGCCCCAGAGCAGCAGGGACATACCCAGGGGTCTTATCCTCCTGCTCCCTCCCTGGGGTTGGTGCTCATGCGAGGCACCTCATTGTTCCAGCCTCTGTAGGGATTGTGCTGGTGCCAGGAGGTGGGGATGGTGATGTGACAGCTCATGCGTGGTCGTGCCACTGGTGGGCCAGTCCATGGCTAGAGCAACAGTACAGGGGCAGCCACTCGCAGTGTACCACCTGTGTGTCTGATACCACACTTTTTCCTGGAGTCACTAGGGTATGGAATAAGGACAGGGAAACCCTCATTTTTGGGAGTTCCCAGCTCAGCTGGGGTCAGAGACCTGGGTTCTGGCCAGCAGCCCCTGAACCGCATCCAGCCAACCATTACTGATGGGGATAGAATGTGCAAACCCATCCCAGTGCCTCTGTCTGGGCATGAGGGCAAGAAAAGACCTTGTTTCCTTGCTTCTCTACAAGCCTCAGGGTTTCCAACATCACCAACAGCTTTGCCATGACCCCCTTTGATGCTGCAAGTGCTTCTCTCCCCCATCAGCATGGGGGACGCAGCAGCTGGAAGGGATGTTTCTGCCCTGCCCACAGTGACTGCTTGCAGCTCTTTGCCCATACCAGGAAGCCGGTGGGATCGCAGAGTCATAGAATTGTCTAGGTTGGAAAGGACCTTTAAGATCATGGTGAATCAGGGGGAGAGGGACCTGACCTGGATCTGCTCATGCCTGCTCCAACACAAACCGGGAGCAACACTGACAGTTGTGAAGATGTAGGAGATGCCGGGGGATCAGGAGGGTACCACACATATGTTGTAACTTGGAGGGCAGACAATGTTGTGCTCCATGATCAGCAGGGCACAGACTGGCCCACGGCCCAGTTTCAGTGGCTTCTTTTCCCAGTGAAGGAGCTCAGCAATGCTGGAAATCAGGCTGTGATATTACGCAAGACCCACACACAGCTGCTTACCGCTTCTCAGAAGCCAAACAGCAATCCTGCTCCCCACGCTCCAGAGCACAACCTGCCAAAAGCACCTGTGCTGTGAACCACAAGGGCTTTCCTCCCTGTGGCCACAGCTCTTTGGGGACTCGGGACATCGCCCTCAAGCAAGCACAGAGCCTGCTCTGGAAAGTGCCCACTTGGCTGGAGCTGGTGGTACTTCCCAGCACCGGATCAAGTGCACAGTCCGTCTTCCTGGCTGTGGCGGTGCTCTGCCAGGAGGTGTTGATTAGCTCAGCTGGTTGCTAATTGTCAGGAAGAGCCGGGCGCAGAGGTCAGGATGGCCATTCTCTGGGAAGATGAAGGTCAGGGCAGCCTCCATGAAGAACTGGCTTGGTTAAATAGGACAGAAGGGGAGATGGGGTGCCACCAGCGCCAGGGCTGGAGAAACCCTGCTGCTGGAGAGGTGTTGCCATTTAAAGTCCAGGGATTAATATTGGCTTTGAAAAAAAACAGTCGAACCCTCTATAATTTCCATCTGTGTCCCACCTCACATCTGCATCTCACATGTAGAAAGAAAACAAAGACAAGGTCAGAACGTTCCTCCAAGGTGCATCGGGACAGCAAGGCCACAACTGCACAGAGAGCTTGCTCCTGTGTTTAACAGCAACTGGCACCTCTCTCCTCAGTTTGGTTTGGTTTTTTTAATTTTTTTTTCCCTAGATCATCTGCAGCTCTGCCCTGGGCTCCTGTCTCAACTTCCCCCAGTAAAACGCCTGCACACACGTTCAAACACACACTCTCCCATTTGGTAGTGTGTGCCATGTGTTTCCATGTGCCAGGAGAAGCACCATCCCATCCTCTGGCAGGACACTGCCTGGAGAGGATGAGGTGGAGAATTCCACATACACAGCCATGCACAAGCTCACACCCACATGCACTCACCCACCCTGGGGTACTCGTTCCCCTTGGCCAAAGCTCCTGTAGCGCAGAGGAAAGGGACACCCCACATTCTGCGCCAAGCATTGAAGGAAACCAGACTGTGAGAGACAGTGAGACTGCTTAAAGCCTTCTTGCTTATGATGACGAATAACGATAAGCCTCCTCAAAAGATGAAAGATGTCCTTTGGTGCACTTTGGAAGCAAGAATAAGGCAGGAAGAAGCGCCAGCCTTAAATTACTGTGAAAGCTGACACTACCTTTTAACATTTAATGTGAAAAAAGCCCATGTCCCACCACATCTTGAAAGAAGTCTCTTGCATTATAAGCGTCACCGATAACAACTGGAGATAATTCATGCCTCCTCCTGGCGGGTGCAAAAGCTGCCAGCAGATATTGTCTTTCATGCTATCATTTTCCCTTCTGCAGGTGTAGGTTTGCAAGGTGTGAACATAAATCCACGCAGAAAGCCTGGTTGATGTTCTCCTGGTGCCAAATATACTGTGGAGACTGAGAGCCTTGGCTACAGCATGACTTGGGAGCAAGGAATGGCCAATGTTTGCCCTACCTGAACAGGCAGAATAAAGCATCACATCTTGATTTATTTTGCTTTTGATTTATAGACAAAGACTCTTGACGCCAAGCCTCCTATGCAACACACGTGAGAAGTGTTTCAGGGCAGAAATTGTTTATTGGACTTAATATGACTGGCAGCAGGTTTTTAGTTTCCTCTCAAGGCTGTAAAGACAACACTCTCAGCAGGTATTCTCTCCGAGCATCATTCTGAAAGAGGAAGAATAGCTGAGACCTCTGGGATTAACTGCCCTTCCCTTGAGAAACATTTATCACTGCTCACACAGCTCTCCGCAATCTTTACTTCTACCGAATGCCTGTGACCAAAGATCCCTGTTCCACCTGAAAGCAGTTCTTCCCCATCAAACACAAGCCGTGCAATGCTCTCCCACGCACACACATTTCATGTTGCTAGAAAATTACAGTTTCCAGATCAACTGTGCGAGGAGTTTTGCTGGCCCAGCACACTCTGTGGGGTAGGACGTGCTGTTCCCGGATGGGAGGCTGAAGCAAGGACACCAAGAGCCTACCAGCTCCCTTTTCTAACAGTGGTGCTCAGAAGAGGTCCCACAGACTTAGCACTGGCATCAGAGGGCCAGGGACGAGCCAAAAGTGCCAAGATCAAATATTCTCCTAAAAGAGCAAAATACTGACCATTCATTCAGAAGGGGGAAGGGACAGCCATGAGCCACCTCTGTCTCACAGCAGGATGCTGCGGAGAGAAGGGAAGCAGCCCCACAGTATTCCGAGCTGGGCTTCCCCAGTGAGGTTACCCCAGGCTTCTGCTCTTCACAATCCAGGCAGGGAAATGGCAAGGCAAACATTCATGTTTATTCATGACTCTAGAAAAAGCATGTATCTGTCCCCTCAAAATCCACCCTTTTGCTGCAGAGATTTATCAAAGGGCTGGAAGGTAACAGCAAGCCAGTTTTTGTAGCAGTGTTGGGCATGGCTGCTGGTGGCTCTGAGCTGCTGTGAAGGTTGTAGGAGACACCAGAGATAAGCAGCAGACAGAAGTTACGTGCACTGAGTACAATACCTTAGTTCTTCTTTCATCTGGAAAATAAACTATTAAAGATTTGCTTGAAAAGGGCATTTTGTCTGATTGACATTGATACTTCCAGCTGTAGGAATATCAGATTATTTCCAACAGTTGTTTGCTAACGACAGTTTGCAAGGATAAGAAACCATCGTCTGATTATTTCCAAGGCAGCAATGAAACTGAATTAACAATATTTGAAAATATAAAGTACAAGCAAATAGTTTGAACTTCAAGAATATTTGCAGCTGGCAATGGCAACGTTAGACTGGTGAGACTCCATCCTAATGACACACTCATGGAAAATTAGGAGGAATATTTGCTTCCAGCTAATTGCTGAGCCTGAATGCCATGTAATACCACAAAGTGCTTTCTAAATAAATTATCATTTGATCTTGAAGGTTGTGCAACAAAACTTTTCAATTGCCTTTTCTCATCATCAAAAGAATTTCAGGATTACAGGGGAGATTTCATTTTTTCAGCTGAGTACCTGGAAGGGCAGAGGCGTGCCCTGGCAAGCCAGATATCTTTATACTTTGCCATCTGCAATGATCTTGAGACATTTCCCAGCTCAGAGACATTTCCTCATGCCTGCAGCAAGGGCTGCTGAGCCCCACCGGTTGGGGTCAGGGTAGTGGGAACCGAGCAGAGAAGCTGCCAATGCCAACGTGGTGCCACAGAGACTGGGCAGGGGAAGTAAAGCAGCCTTTGGTACTGCTCTAAGCCCAGGACACCCAACTCCAGCTGAACATGGCTCTAAAGAAAGGGAGCCTGGTGCAGGTCCCTGCACCCTGTCTCAGAGCAGCTGACACAGGTGAGGGGCAGCATCTCCTGATGGCCCAGTGCTGCTGAAGCTCCGTGTATGCAGCCTCGGCAAAGAGTTACTCCTATGATACCAACCTCAGAGTTTGCTACTTTATAATTTATACTTTATAATCAGTTTGTACCGTGCCAGGCAGATGTCCCAGAGCGAAGCCTGAAACCTCCCCTCTCCTGCCCCCTGCCCTGCCAAGCTGAGCCTCTTAACTCTCCATTGGCTTTACACGACTCTTAATTTCTTCCACAATACTTCATACCCTTTTTTTTCTTTTTCTTTTTTTACACAAAGCCTGGTTAAAAATAACACAGTTTGATCTTCTGTAAGTGAAAAATCGTGACATCTGTTCTCTGAAGGGGAAATTAGAAAAGAGCAAATGATCTCAGCTCTTCACTAAAACCAGAGAGCAGGAGGGTACACCGCCCTGCCAGAGCACTTTCTGTAGTGGCACCACAGAGCACCCAGGTCTCCAGCTTCTGCAAGCAAAGCGAATGGGATCACCTGTGCTCCCCACACCTGGAGTTTGGAGGAACTAGCATGTGTTTTACTGAGCTGAAATCTGACAGCAGTCTGAAACTGGATGGTCTGTAGGAGGAACCCTGAGAGCCCGGTGCCTGAACAGCTGATGGGCAGTGTGCTGGTGGGCAACCCCGCAGTGGTGCTGGGACCCCCAGGACATCACTAATGTCCCAGTGCCCACCCTGCAACTTACAGCCACTTACAGAGGGTGTCTGTACAGTGGGCTCCTCCCAGCAACTGCCTTCCCTGGGCAGGTGTGGGACAGCCACAAACGTCCCCTCCTTCAGCCCTGTCCTGGCTGCTGGCCTCAGCACTGATTTAGCTCTGATCAGATCCATGCCTGCTCTTGCCTTACCAGAAGGCTGCTATTCTACAAGCAACTATAAAGGGCTCAGAGACTATCAATTATGGTTTTCAGACAACTCATCCACAAAAAGCAAGTTATTTCCAGAAGGATAAATGTAGCTGAGATCATTATATATAATTCATGTCTGCCCACAGCATTCCTGCTCTGCTGAGCATGATGGCACTTCAAAAACCATGTCCTGTCCCAGATGTGACTCTGGGGGCAGGGAAACTTTGCTTTCTAGCACCTCTGCTTCCCCAGGATGACTTCTGATAGGAGGAGTTCCCCCAGAAATGTTCTGCCACTGTCCTGGGCCACTCTGGGTGCCACACTCACCCCTGCCACAGCCCTGGTGTTTTTAAAGCACGTCCCCAGCACCCTGCACCACTTCTTTCCCACTGCGATGCTCTGGGTATCTGCTGAACCGGTCCATCCCACCAGAGTAGGGTGGGCATCACTGTCCCGTGAGGAACGTTAAAATGAAACAGAGAAAAGGAACCACATCACCCCAGGTCACCTGGTTCCCAGCTCAGTGTCCTGTCCCCTCTAGTCCAGGACATTTGGCATTGGCAGCTGAAAATCTAGAAATTCTCTCCCAGCTCATCAGAGGGTGGTTTCTCAGCTTCTGCTTTTTTTTCCCCTCTAAAATCAAGACAATATGGTCCCTTTGCAGGGAGGCTTGGCTGAGCCCAGGCTGCAGAAACCCATGGGCAGGAGGGGCTGCAGAATTGGAAGCTCCAGTAATTTCTGCACTGGAGCCCTCAGAATCATTTTCAGGCTCTGTATGTGGTGCTGCTGGCACCCGCTCAGCCTGCCTGATGCTCCTGCCCAAATTCGGCTGACACATTAATTCATTAAGAACCTGGTACTCTGTTTTTATGACAAGTGTATGACTGTCTTGGCACTCCCTGCTCAGCCCTGCATTACTGAAATTCCTCCCCTATTATTATTTGATAATGCATCCTATTACACCTGGCTCTTGAGGGAAGGAAAAGACAAAACACTTGGTGCATTTTATATCCTCATTTTTTGCTGGAAAAGCTTCACTGAAGCAATGAGTGGCACAAGAAATTTAGCGGCACCTGCTGAAATTTTTCTGAGGTCTACAAGTAAATGATTCACAATTACATTTGGTTTAATAGCGCTGACTCCTTGTGTTTCCCACTGTTGCAACCTCTGCTGCTTTGAAAAGGTGAAACCCTGGTGTGTCAGCATGGGCACAGTGTGCTGGCCTCCAGTTTCTGCATGCTGTTTTCTTCTAGCTCAGTTACTGCATCTTTTAAAAATGGGGTGTCCAAAGCCCTGCTCTCTGCTTTCTTGGCTCCAGGTCATACCTTTGTGACCTGGAAAATTTACTACCCAATGAATCTTACACTACTTTTCCCCATCCTTTTGCCCGATCTGGGATTCAAGGTGCTGCCTCAGAGCCGCCAGCCTCCTTCTTTGAACCCCGGCACGGCACTGGCATCCTCCTTGCCTTCTGCATAGGCATTGTGGGTTATTCCCATTATTTAACTGGAATATGCCCCAACCCCACTGGACTCCAGGCACTGCTGTGTGCAGTGGTTTACAGTACCAGGACATCTTTTGCAATTTCTGGACAAAAATTGCTGCTGGACACCTCTGCCTTTGCTATAGCACTGAGTTTCCCAAACCGCTGAGGAGAGGTCCTACATAATCCCCAAATTTCATTTGTTCTTGGGAGAGGGTGCAAATATTGATGATTCTCCTTAATTGCACCATTCTTGTCCATAATCTGAAGGCTGCTTTAATCCCTGGAGAAGCTCACTGCCACTCTATGACCTGACCCTGGCTCTGCAGCACCCAGCATGGTCCCTGTCAGGAGAATAGCAGGGGTATCAAAAGTCACCCTGGTCATTTTTTGCCTGGGATGGTGCACTGACTTTCCCCCCGTTCCATGGCTGAGGGGCTCAGTCTCACATCCCTCCATGTTATTTCCCTGCTGCTGGTGGAGTTTTTAAGCACTCCATAAAAAACTTCCCTCTCTTGACCACGGCAGATCTTGCTGGAGGGGTATGACTTTGCTGTGTTCCCCAGGCAGCCAGAAAAGAGATGAGTTTGAAAGTAAAAAGCACGCCGAAAAAAAACAAACACCTTTTATTTCTGACACACTGCCTAGAGCCCCATGTGCTGCTGGGCACCAGCAAGTGTGTTGTTCCCTAAATTGAGACTGTCTCTGCTACTAAAAAGGATCTATTTACCTTGACCAGCTCCAAGGAGGCCCCAAACCTTTCAACAGCTGCAAAATGCACTGGGATGGAGCGGTCTGCAGGAGATAAATGGAGCTACTTCATGCAGTGCCTTCTGTGAATGTGGCTCTGTGTGCAGCTGCTTGCACGGTTTAGGATTGTCACCAGCAGGGTCTCAAATTGCTGCTAAACGATGGCCAAGTGTGAGAAGCTGGTGATGGAGTTGCCCTGGTGAAGGCTGGAACTGGGGACAAGCGCCCTGCCAGGGCTGCAGGGTGACAAGTCCATCCGGAGCAAGCTGGAAGAAAAAGCTCAAAGGGGCCTGCTGCTTCCAAAGAAGGCTGGAGCCACAGGGCAACACAACACAAGCAACATGTACTCCAGCAAAACCACATCTGGCTCTCAGGACCCCAGGACCCCCCCTCCCCTCTACCCNAGCAATGCCAAAGCCTCCTGCCAAGGCCAACCCAGAGCAGATTTTGGCAGCTCCAGGCTCTGCTTTGTTTCAGCTTTTTCTTCCTGCAGCCAAATTGCCTAAATTAACATTGAGACTTTAGGCACAACATAGCTAATTCCTGCGAGGTATCTCAGCAGGTAATTTACTCCAAGGGCTCCCCCGGTTAGCGGCTGGTTAGTGAACAATTTCCAGAGGAGAACTGCACAAACTGATGGCGCTGAAAAGACTAACAGGACTGGGCAGTAATTTCTTAGCAATTACTAATTAAGCCATGGAGGCTCATGGCAGTCAGAGATGGGGCTACTAAAATCCTGGCTGAAATATAGACACGTGAGGTGCTAAAGGAATGTGTCCTTCCAGGGCTCTGCCAAGTGATTGAGAAAAAGCTCACAAAACAATGCAGTCACCAACCTGTGTTCCAGGCTGGCTGCTCTTTCTTTGCCTCTTTTCCTATCCCCTTGCCTGTGTTCCAGGCTGGCTGCTCCTTCTTTGCCTCTTTCCCTATCCCCTTGCCTGTGTTCCAGGCTGGCTGCTCCTTCTTTGCCTCTTTCCCTATCCCCTCGGGGCAGATTTCACGCTGCCTCTGGCTCTGCTGAAGCCAGGGGGGTGGTTCGAGCGCCCGCGTTTCTTTGGGGAAGCAAAATAATAGGTTGGCTTTTTTTTTTGGTTTTGGTGTTTTGCGCAGTCAGGAACTGCATCTTAGCACTTCAGCCTGTTGTTAGGGTCTGTGTTATTCCTAGCACGCTGACCGGAGTGCGCACGGTACGAAGAGCAGAGAGCGGGAAAGCAAATACGGTATCCTCCGGGAGCAGCTGAGAGGGGAGGGCGGTTACACTGCTTAATGGAGCACCCCCAACACCTGTTTGGGTTAGGCTTACAGTAATTGCTCCCTAGGTGAGTTTGTACCAACAACTGATCCTCTCAAATGGGAAAGAGGTACAAATGAGTGTTTGTACAAATGAGAGAAAAGAGTGTTACGAAACGCAGGAGAGGAGAGCAAAAAATCCCATGCCGCTCAAGCACGGGGCTGAAAGCAAAGCTGGCCAGGAAACAGCGGACACTGGTCGCTTTTATGTGCCATTTCTCATGAATGCTGAGCGGTGCAAGGAAAGAAACTGAATTTTCTCTTTCAGCTCAGGATACAGAATTACTTTCCACAGCCTGATCTTCTACAAATAGTTCAAGGAGACTCCTCTGCTCTCCCATCTCCTTCTCCATCCTGGAAAAATGGAGGGCACAGCATGAGCAACACTTTGCTGTGAGCACATGGGTGAGAAGACAAGGAGTAGGAAGCAGTGATAGAGGAGCTTTGGGCTGAGGAACCTTGGTATAAAACCCACCATCCCATTTCACTAGACCTGGATGGGACCACTGCAGTTCTCCTGTGGGGTGCAATGCCCACAGCCTGTGCGGCACAGCCCCATCCTCTACAGCCAGCCTGCACTGGTGGGGCTGGTCCCCACAGCTGTCCTCCCCATCACTGTGTGTCACAGCAGCGTGTCCCCATGTGCCACTTGCCCAGGACTGCCTTTCAACCCACCCCGTACTCCAGAGGGCCCCCAAGCAATCTGCAGCCAGGCTCCAGAATCTGCAGATCCTTCTCCAGGCAGGGGACCAGCAGTGGCCCAAGAACACGACACCAACCTCCAGGGACCAGGAGCTGCCCGTCAGCCCCAGAGCTGCTGCCACAGAGTGACCATAGCAAACCTCTGGAGCCCAGTGGCAAACTGGTGCTGCTTAATGCTTTCAGAGTGTCTTTCACCATGCTTGTGCTAGTGGTTGTTAGTGCTGGTTGTGACAGCCTCAAAGCAGGTGCCATGGGATCCAGGAGGAGATGCTCAGGTTTGACCTTGTGTCTGGAGCAGCATCTGCCTGAGGCCGAGCTGTGCTGCTGGAAGGTGTTGGAGGGTGAGGAGGGCTGGAGATGGAAATTCCCTATTCTTCCAGGAATTGTCACTGAAGGAAGGGCACGGCATGGCCCAGCAGCCACCAGCAGGCTGGGCACTGGGCACAGGAGCTGGCTGTGGGGGTGCTGCCACCCTGACCAAACACAGCGAGCTCTGCTTCTGCCCCAGAGCGGAGCCGGTGGCAGCACCTTTCAGAAAAGCTGAGCTGGCAGCCCCATGCCCGCCGGCCCTGGGCTGCCACTGTGGCTTCCTCAGCCGAGAACATTAGTGCCTGCAATCAGCAGGGCACGAAGGGGAGATACTTACACAGCCCTGCCTGTGAGCAGGGTCTATACATAGCACGGTGCAGGTCCGTGCTGGCTGCAGTGCTCAGCCACGGCCCCAGGAGTGTGCGGGGCGGGGGGTGCAGGCAGTGCTGCGTGGGGAGCTGTGCCGCTGGCTGGCTGCCGCACTGAGAAAGCCACCCTGAGCTGAATCAAAGGCTTCACTTACTACATTTTTCCCAGCTAAAAGAAATGCAATGGACTGCTGTTCTACACAGAGCAAAAAACAAACACACACATTTTTTTATTCTGCAAAATACCTAAGCAACAGGTTTCAACCTGGGGCCAAGGTGGCTGCATGAAGGGGTAACCAATCCCCCTTTGCAGTCCCTCAGACCCCAGAGAGAGGGAAAGGCTCTCCCAAATGCATGCAGAGCATCTCCCAGCCACATATAAAGAGTGCCCAGCGCCTTGCCCAGCTCTGGGGTCATCTGTGGAGCAGGAGGGCTCCCATCCCCACATAGCCCTGGCTCCTGAGGCTGGGGTCACCCTGTGGCAGTGCCATCCCAAACCCGTCATGGTGCTTTTGGGCCGGCCCTGACACCCAGAACCACCCCAGAGCTGCTCAGACCTGGGGAAAAGCCATGTTTGCTTGTCACAAGCCACTCCCCAGGGCCAGTGACATGAGCTGCTTGGCCTGTATTTCTAGCATGGCCATTTCCAAACTGATGGCAAGGTACTGCCCTGTCATGCAAGGCCCCATGGTGCTACCAAGGTGCCCTAGCTGGCAAGCACAGGGCTGAGTCCCCGCAGCAGCACCCCAGGCACGACAGAGGCTGTGCCCAGGCACCACTCAGGGCAATCACAGGGGCCTTGGGCCATGCCAAGGTGGTTACAAAGCACCAGTGCCAACCCTGGGACAATGACAGTGCACCAGGAAGCCCTGCCCTCTCTCCATGTCGCCCAGCAAGCCCAGGAAAGCAGCCTGACACTGCCAGGGCAGAGTGAGGTGGGTGCCTCCCAGGGCTGCTCCCAGCCACGCAATGCAGGGACATCCCCACCCGGCTCACACCTCAATGACAGCAGGCACCAGGTGAAGCCACCCTCCAGAGTCCCCAGGAGGGTGCATGCTCTGCGGGTGCAGTGCTCAGCTGAGCCGCTGCAAACCCTCCTCACTGCCATCCCCTCATCCTCTTCAATCGCCCCAAATCCTGCCTGACTGCAGGCTCCAGCCCCCAGCTCCTTGCCCTGCCTGGCACAGCAGGGCCTCATCACCTTCTTTCTTGGTGAAAATGTGAGTCTAACACAGCAGGCCACTGCTTCTTCCACTCACTTTCAATCACTTCTTATATGTTCCTTCCCTGGGGTTGTGAAAATACTTAAAACTGAGCTTATCTGGAAATGGATCATTCAAGAAATCAAAGAGGGCAGGGTTAGGGCTGCAGCCCACATCCCCCTTACATCGGAGAGAGGGAGGAGAACCTCTCCCTCCATAACCATAAACACTCATTCACGGGCACAGGGGAAGGAAGCCAGGAAACTCCTGCCACAGTGCGTGGGCTGTTATTAGGTTAAGCCATAATTAGGTCCCCATCCCTCCCTCCTTCACATGCACCTCACCCAGATGCACACACAGACACACTGGCTCGGTAAAAAAAGCGTGGCTGAAAGTGGGTTAATGCACTTTGCACCTCCTCGGCCAGGGACTGCACAGGATCTTGCATGTGCCGGCAGGGCCAGCCGAGACAGGATTTACTTAGGGAGCAGAGTGCCCGTGCCTGAAGCCCGCTCCTTCACAGCACCGGCAATTCCCGCCTCTTTCCAAACCTGCCCTGGCTACAGGGACAATACAATCCGGTTTGTGTGCCCAGGTACTTGCATCACTCGCCTGGGAGAGCCGTGGGACAATCACAGCGATAAGCTACGCGGGGCAGCACGTTCCACCACCCAACAGATACACACCAACTACTTTTTAATCACAGTAAGATGAGCACGAAACCTCCTGTCGCACAGGACTTGGGCGGTGCCACAGATACACAGCCGAGCGTGTTTGACGCCTGCAGCTTTATTCTCGTACAAAAGGTTAAAGGCAAAGCTAGAAAAACGACCCTATTGCTACACGCTGGCTGAGCACTTTTAAGACAAGACAGGGCAGTAAAACTTTTATTGCTAAGGAGAACCAATGGAAGGCTTTAAAGCTCATCTAGCATTCAATTTTTGTTTGTAAGTAACCCAGTTTAAAGCAGCATTTCAGTCTTTAAAACCCTCTTGCCTTTCTGGAATGCTTCAAAAGGAAGATGACCTGAGAATGGTGTCTGCTCTCCAGAGGGACCAGACGGATGCTCTGCATGAGATGCAGAAATGGGCCACTGAGAAACGCCAAAACAAAACCCAGCTGCCTGGCTGTGGGTTCCTGCTGGTCATTAGACAAGGCAAACATGCACAGCACCCACAGAGCAGCACCCTGCCATGTGCAAAAGCAGTGGTCACTTGATGGCTCCACAGCTGTCCCCATGCCCCAGTGGCTGTGTCACAGAGGGGCAACACTGACTTGTCCCAGGCAGAGACAGGACAGGCCGCCCAGAGTGGTGGTGGAGTCTCCGTCTCTGGAGATGTTCAAAATCCGCCTGGACAAGTTCCTGTGCGACCTGTTCTAGGAGGACCTGCTTTGGCAGGGGGATTGGACTAGATGATTTCCAGAGGTCCCTTCCAAACCCATATCATTCTGTGAATGCTCTGCTCCAACTACTGAACTGTGCTTCCTCCTGGAGGGTGAGTCCACAGGCAGTGGGATATTGAACGCTCCTGGGATCCCTAGTGATCCCCTTGGGATGCAATGGATCAGGCCACCCTTCCCGAGGGAGTGCTGGTGCAGCCACTTTGCAGGGTGTGCTACAGTCAGAGCTGCTCTGGGGGCAGCGGGTGCCCTAGTCTTCAGGGATTGGGGTATTGCAGTTCCCATGGTAAATTTTGACCTCACCCTCGCACTGGAAGTACTGGTCGAACACATCAGTGTACCCGTGGTCCTTCCACCATGTGCAAAGCTGCCGGTTCCATGTGCAGTCAAGCACATGGAATAGCTCTGGGTGCTCCATCCCCACCATGGTGAAGAAATCCTGATCCCCGAGGTGGCCCTTGAAGTGGTATTTCTCGGTCAGCTTCTGCACCATGGTGGGCTCCAGCAGCTGGTTGTAGAGTTTGGACTGCCTCATGGCTTCAAGGTTCAGGAGCAGGACGCCGCTGTTGAAGCCGGGAAGCCCGTCAGGAGGTGGGTCCCCCACTTTGGTTTGGGGGTTCTCTCGGCGATACTGCCAGAAGGTGTGCCTGCCACGAGAAGAAAAACAGGAACAGAGGAGTCAGGGAGCACAACCTGAAGAGCCACCACCTCAAGCCTGGGCAGGTCTGGATCACAGCACAGGATCTACCACCCACCCAAGGGATCTTGCAGTACTTGTCTTCTGCTGGCTGGAGGCACCCAGCCTCCCAGAGCAGCCCGGTGCTTCATGGGTTGTGGCTCTTTCCATCCTCCTGCACAGGATATCATCCAGACCTCAAACCACTTCTTCTGGCCCTCTCCTAAAGCCCCTTCTGTTCCTACCAGCATCGCTCTGGTGAGCCAACAGGACACATGATTGTGTGACTGCTCACACAGCTGTGTGGGGAGACAAAACCACATCCCTGCTGCCCAGGGCCAACCACCAGAACTGCCCCCACGCCAGGGAAATGTCCTGCTGTTAATGGGATCTCGGCAGCAGAGCTTGCAGCATTACTATTATTAATATTTGATTATGGGGAAGTTCTGGATCAAAGATGGGCCCCAGTTTGAGGCTGTGCTAAAAAGAGGGCTTGAAATAAACCTGAGTGGCAGAGCTACTTCTTCAAAATAAAAGTGAAAAATGAAATCCAGTGGCAACATCTCATTAGCTAAACAAGCACTGCCTTCAGCATTTGCAGGCCTAGGAAGCTCAGCTGTAGCAGCTCTGGCAGACTCAGCCTTCAACAGCTAATTTCCAGCTGCCAAGGAGAAGAGAGCAATGCGAGTCTAGCACCACACAAAACTAACTCCAGTGGGTGGTTCAAATGGGAAAAAATTGGACTACCTAAGTAAGCAGCCCAAAAATATCTTTGGCTCTTTCCTCAGCCATGGGGCAGTGAGCACCCACCATACACACGCTGGCTGTTTCCACAGGCAGGAGCTGAATCCATCCCATGCTATTACCCAAGTGGCTGCAGTTGAATCTGCCCCAAAAAATAGTGTCCACTCAGACTGAAAGTCTTCTGCCCCCAGGCAGCATCCTCTGCTGCAAAGCTGGGGCACTGAGAGCTGACCAAAGCCTGCAGTTCGGGGTAGGGCAGGAGGCACGCAAGGTGCCCACCCCACCTCCTGACAGCCCGGGGGTGCCAGCACTGCGCTCTCCTTCCAGCCCTAACACTGCAGGTAAAGGCAGCAGGGGTTTTGGCACCTTGCTGTGAAAATGTCTAGAAGAAACACCACTACAAAGAATGAGCTGAGCCTGCCCCTTGCTCCTGTCTGAATCTGTCAGACACTGACCAAAGACTCCATGCACCGCCAGGAAACAAGAATTTGCTGCTACACAGCATGGATTTAGCACCCAAAGGTTTAAAGTCACCTCATGCTTGGAAGCTGGAGCTGGGCTAATCTCAGATGTAAGAAGATGCAGGGACATTAGCCCCTGGGACAGCTCTGGAGTAGCAGTGGGCATTCCCCCACTGCAAACATTCAAGTTGAAATTTTCCTTGTAAGAAGCTGTGTTCAGCTCCAACAGGGAATCCTACAGCTTACACAAAGATCAGACTATTAAATCCATCCTTCTGGCCCGTCCTCTGGATCTCCAGCACAGCACTGCGAGACTGGCCAAGGTGAGAGCCAGGAGTCAACAGCCACCAGCAGAATTATCTGCATGGGTCTATTAATGATGTCAACCGTGAGCACCTTTTTTATATCCTGATCCAGAGAGCCACAACCATCACACAGAGCCACTTCCTTACAACTTTTCATTGAGATGCTTTGGATTCAAACCTCTGATATTTCCCCTTTCATTAAGAGTTTTTTAACACTGCTTCCTTTTGCCTGATTGAGGACAGAAAGGATTTTTCCAAACACTAGTTTTCCATGGAGGGAGGGCTCAGTTTCTGAGCAGCCATCTCCCTGCCTCCCGGGAAAGGGGAGTGGAGCCTGTCAGCACCAACCCTCCTTTGATCTAAAGGGCAGGGAAGGGATGAAAGGGCTCTGCCCATGCAAAGAGCAGATATGTCTTGAGGACAGGCACTGGGCCACCGCAGATGACTCGTGGATGCTCATGAGAACAGGAAGGCAAAGTGCTCTCCACACAGCATTAGAGGGAAGCACAAGACAAGGCCAGATTTGCACCAATCAGTCTCCCAAGGTGCTCATGTCCAGGGGTCTGAGCAGAGACTAGCTCAGGCCCACCTCTGCACAGGCTGCTCTCTGCTTCTTCCTGGCTGTGCCAGCACCTTGTGCCCAAAAAATGATGCTGGAAGCTGGCAGGAGGGGCAGGGGGAGAGCAGTGCCATGGAGGGAGGCACCTTTTTAGCTTCACAGCAGTGGAGCTGACTGCATGTCCTTACCTCCAAAAACATGTGCTGCCCAAGCTAAGGGACAAAATTCCAGCCCGTGCCGGCAGCTAGAACATGTAAAAGGTGAGTGCCTGAGTCCTCAGCGTGACCCTGCTGGGGCAGCCAGGCTGCAGTGGGGAGAAAGCACATCTCTACCAAATGACTCAATTTATGAGCAGCGCCGTTCCCCAGCGGATTACTTGGCGACGGCTGGTAACGAGAAGGGAGCAACATGCCCTTTTCTGCTGGGAGAGGAGACAGACTGACAAGCAGCAATTGTTCAGCCCTTCCTCCCAGCACTGGTGTGACGGGGCCATCCTCCCCTGGCCGCACGTGGGGAGCAGAGGGGAGCGGGGCCGGGGGGAAGGACGGGCCATCCCCAGGGGTTGGGGTGAAATCCAGGATGCAACGAGCCGCAGGTGGCTCTGCAGTACCGACAGCTTGGGAACCTGCCTGCAGCACCTCGCCACGGCCTTTCCAGCGCTGGGCTCGGGCCAAGAGAGGGAAAGGTATTCTGGCAGCGCTGCTGGCAGCATCTGTTCAGCATGGATTTCACTTGGCTTTTGTCCTCCTAACAGGCTTTCAGCTCACTCCTTCTACAGGGACAGAGAAGAGTGCAGTAAAAGGCACCTCCACCCAGCTCCAAAGGAAGGAGTGGCGGGTACAAGAGCATCGGTTTCTTTGGAGGACATGGGGCCAGGGAAGCACAGCAACCAGCCAAAGACCTAACCCAGTCTCTGTCCCATGCTGCTCAGTCCTGCCTGACATCACCCCTTGACACCTGGCTTAAATTTTGGCAAAACATGGTGGGGGAAATCACAAAGGCTCAATGAGTATACTGCCAGCATTGAGGTGGGGCTGGGCTGCCGAAGGTGCAGTCGCCCCCAAGACAAACACTTTCCATTATGGAGTCAAACCTCTGGCTGGCAGCAGTGCAAACGTCCCGCATCCCAAGCCCCTGGAGCAGCTGGGGTCTTCCCTTGGGACAGGCAGCTCAGGCAGGGCAGTGTGCCACCTGGCTCCGGGGTGCCTTCTTCCCTGTTCCCCAGCAGCAAAAGCCAGGGCAGGAAGACATCCCGTAGATGCTGGCCACCACTGGGATGCAACAGGGCAGGAAGCTGCTGGCTGGAAGGAGAGGAGGAGAAAGGAAGAGGAGGAATTTCATGCTTTTGTTAACCACCCTGGACTCTCTAGACAGGAGGGGAAAGAGGTGACTCTGGGCCCCCGACCCCATAGCAGGGTGTGGGGGAGCCATATGGGGCTGCTGCCACAAGCGCTGGCCCGTAGCCCCAACAAGCTTCGTTTCGAGGAGCTGTTTATAAACAGCCGGCGTGTGCTAGGAAACATCTGGAGAAGAGCATTTCCAAGCATTCAAACGCCGGGCCCAGGCAGCCCAGATAAAAAAAGCCCTGCTTCCACCAGGACTTCCCTTGCTGGCCCAGCGCAGGGTGCTTTGGCCACACCTCCCCTGCCTCGCAGGCTGGTGGCCATGAGCCCCAGCTTGCAGAGCTGCCATCGCAAGCTTTAAAATGCCTCTCTTGGGCAAGAAGGGACCGCTCCACCTACCAGCTGTATTTTGCAGGTCCTTCTCTGCTTTCCTGCACAGCAAGGGGCAAACACCAGGTGGGGTGAGGACTTTGTCCAAATCCATGAACTTCCACTGCCATATCTCAGCTCTGAGTTAGGGGAAAAGCTCATGGGATAGGCTTCAGACTGCTAGTAAAGCAGCCTGTGCTGGCAGGAAAGGCAGAGCAGAGGAGTTACTGGCAACTGAGTGACCAGCAGTAAGCCCAGAGCACTGGCTCCCCAGGCAGCAAACTGGGATTGTGTGCCTGTACCCATCTGGGACATTCAAGAGGCTGCAACCTTGCTGCATCAGCTGCACCACTGATAAGCCTTGCTGATAAGGATGTGGATCCTCCCCAGGCAGCTGCATCTCCAGAAACATGGACAGCCTGCAGGATGCCCTCCAGGCACTGCAGCCTGGGAACCAAGGAATCAGGTCAAAAAGAAGTGAAGTGAAATCAGACGCTGAGCCAGTCCCAGAGTGGCTGCAGTCAGAGGATGCTCCTGGAAGGCTCCTGGAAGGCTGCAGGGTTGCCAAATGCCACTGTACATGTGCACTTCATGAGCCTGAGCAGCATGGTACCTGGGGAGGAAGGACACACAGCCCCTCCCTCACCAAAGGGAGAAGGAAAGCCAATAGCGAGATAGACATGCAAAAATAAGGGGCCTGCAAGACTCTGGATGCAATAAGCATCCCTGGACTGGCAATTTCCTTGCTGGAGGTCACTGGTTTGCTCCCACCTCTTACCAGGGCTAACAGTTTGGGCCAGCTGCTTGGGAGGGCAGGACTGGCATCAGTGGGCCAGCACCTCAAGGCCATACTTCGTCACTGAGCTTCTCCCCTGGGGTTCAGAAGCTGGGGGACTCAAGCCCAGACACAACCAATTGGGCATGGGGCTTCTGGCACAAAAGGGAAGGACAGGCTGCTGGCCATCCCTCTCTGTGCCACTCCAACAGCAGCCTTGCCAGCCCTCTCTGTGCCACTCCAACAGCAGCCTTGCCAGCCCAAACACCAACTAAACCAACAAATACACGCTCTTGCTACCTCTAAATACGCTTTTCAGTTCCTGAGCCAGAAAACAGACGGCTGGCAGCATTATCCCCACCTGCAGCTTCTGGCAAATGCCGCTGTTCGTGGGCAATAAGCTGCTAGGTGTCAGTGCTCCATGCTCCTCCACTCTGTGTCGCTCCCCTGGGGTGGACAGGAGGACGTGATGTGTTTCTGCAGTCCCGACGAGCAACACCTGGCCAAGCTGCCCATCTGCCCACTGGCTAGTACCTGTGGGGCCCTGGCAAGTCAGCTGAGGGGGCAGACAGGCTGGGAGCCTCAGTGGGATGTATGCAGCGTCCTGATGGGGATTGGGGAGTCAGGTGTTTCAAATGGAGGGGGAGAGAGCAAACAGGGGAGGTTAATATTTATAAAGGCTTCTGGGAACAACAGATATAATCCTCAGCAACAAGTAAGAGCACAGACAAGAAACCTCCCTGCATCCCTCTCCTCCTCTTGGCTAACCCTCTCTGTGGCAGGTAGCTCCCAGCCCCTTACCACCGCTCTGAACAAGATCAACCCTCAGGAAAAGGCTGTCTGCCCTTTCTCCAGCTCCCCACCACCCAAAGGCATCACTGCAGTGAAGATGAGCCCTTCTGAGTTTCTTTGGCAGCCGGAGGGAGGTAGCCACCCCAGAGCTGCAGCCAGAGCAGGACTGACCCAGGCTCCCCCTTCCTGCCCCAGCACTGCGAGCCCTTGGCTAGGCAGGCTCAGCCCTGCTGCAGACGGATGCTTTGCAACAAAGTGGCCCTTGTTGCTAATTGCTCATTTCCCATGTGCCAACGCTAAACCCCGTAAGGAGCTGGGGTGGCAGGTTCAGTACCAGCCTGGCCCAGAGTGCCTGAGTGATGCTGAGCAGCTTGTGTAACCCAGGAAATCCAGGCTCCAGGGTTCTCAGGGGCACCATGCACCCAGCGATGTGCAATGACATTGCCAACACAGTGGTACCCCTCTGCTCTGCAAGGCGAAATGTCACCTTGGGACAAAGTCACCCTAATTCCCAGCCAGGGACAAAGGGCACAATGCATTGGGGTGCGCGCCGGGATTGCCTTACCATCCCCTGACGGGTTCAGGGCAAGGGCTCAGCTCAGGCAGGACCTCCAGCCCTTCCCTGGAAAACGCTGATAAACCAACTGACTGAGCTCTTCATTGATAGTATCAGTAATTCCTTAATAAACTTCTCACGTAATGCACAAATCCTGTCTCGTCTCTACACTGTCTCTACTACAGCACAGTCTGCATGCCAAACTTTAAAAGGCCTGCATTTAGAGCAGCAAATTGATTCTTGAGTATTACATTTCTGCATGGACTTAGCAGTCCAAAAATGGGCACACTTAACATAGATGATTAGTAGCAATTTATGAACACAACTCGCAAGCGAAACCTCTCCTTGGGATATGGATTTTCAAGGCCAGCCCCCCTCACCATCTGCAATTTTTGCACCCCATGCCAGTGCTAAAATCACCCTCTGCATACATGCAGGACCACAAATCCCTGTCTGGGTCACCTTGGTTTCCTTCCCTCTATAGATCCAATACCTGTGGCACTAGCAGCAGCGCAGAGCCATCGGCTGTGTGTATCCACTCATTCAGGGCCAGGGAAGGACCGAAGGGGGGCAGCCCATTCGTGGGGGCACTCTAGAGCACTGCAGGCCTAGCTATTGCCAAAATGGCAGATTTCTGCAACAACCGCGATCGGGTTCTGCTCTGGTAGCACTCTCCTGCCTGTTCTGAGTACCCCTTGCCCACCAACAGGGGAGATGCTCTCTCTTCACAGATGCTCACCTGCTGCTATGGAGAGGAGAAATAAAAAGCCGCCAGCCCTGTTTGGGAGTCTGGCTGTAGGACATGGTGCTGCTGCGGGGGAGCCCTGGCATGGAAGAAACTGCCACTGAACTTCAGAGGGCAGGAGGGCATTGCTGGAACCTCCAGAGGATTGCTGGAAGCTTCCTCATACAGCCCCAGCACCACATCACTTCAGAAAGCATCCCAGCTATGCAGCAAAACCTCTCAATTTCCTGCTTTTTGTTTGTTTGTTTCTCCATCAAAGGGTTTCAGCTCTTGGAAGCTCCTTCTCCACCAAGTGATGGCGAGGAAGCCCTTGGCAGAGTGGCCCCAGCTATCTGCCTGCTGCCAGAGCGGCCCCATCCGCTCCTCCTGGCCCACCTCCGGATGCTCAGCCCCAGCAGCCACTTTCCCAAGCAGAATCAAGAGCCAAGCTGCGCTGATTTGAGACCTCTGCTAGTATCTACAGCCCAGATTCCAACACCTACCACCCTGCAAAACCTTCACTGGGGCACAAGGACTCACGAATACCTGTGCCGCATAGGCTAGCTTGAGCCTTGGCACTGACTGTGAACAGCATTTTTCTTACCAGCCTCAAGCCAAGCTGTGACATCCCCAAAAACATCACTACCCAGCAAGGACCTGCTCTTTCTTCAGTTCATGCTCTCTCATGACAAAAAAGTAACCACTGAAGATGGCAGCAGTTGTGCAAACACCCATCTGGATCTAACCACCCACTCACAATGTTTAGCACGCAGCTGTTTATGACGTACCAGTGCAGCCAGGTACCAGCAACCCCAAGATGCCACTGGTGTGACACCTACCTCTAGACACTAAAACCAAGACATTCAGGAGCTGAAATTGAGAGGGTGAGGATGTGAAGACAAATGCAGGTACAATAACTGATGTGTGCTCACCTGATGCACCCTGGATTGTGTGCTATGGCCAACACAAAAATCTCCATAGCAAAGTCAAGGCAAGCTTCTCAGGCAGCCCTTGCCATCAGTGACCACCACCCGAGTGTGCTCTCTGCAGACAGCAAAGCCCTTGGATGGAAAGCCTAAACCCACGCTTAGAGAGTCCCGGTTTCCTTAGCCAAACACACACAAAGGGCTTGGCTGTTGGAAAAAATCACGATGTAATGCCCAATATCCCAAAGGGGACAGTTAGCAGTATTAATATTAATAATAGTGTTCAAGTCAATCGATGCACAGCTGTGGTTGTCAGATCGTGTCCAATTTATTCATTGTTTTTAACTGATGGTTCAAGTTTGGTAAGGGGAGTAAGTGCAACAGCTCCCACATAATAACCATGTGCACAGATGTAAACAACAAAACCCTTTCCCTTCTTGGATATTTTTTTAAATCAGAAAGTAATGCTGAATTCCTGAAATCAATTCTGCTGCCAGTTCCTTGCAGGTTCTGCCTGTTCTTTAATTTTGACTGCTTCTGGGCAGCCACTGACTGGGGGCCTGGGAAACACAGAGCCTGTTGTGGCAGGCAGCCCCCTGTTCCCCCAGGGCAAACACGCTTGGAAAAGAGCAAAGTCTCCAAATCAGGGCAACCTGCCTGCATGAGGGACCCACAAAACCACGCAAACTTAGGGAGGAGGACCCGCCTGCTGGAGATGGTTATCTCCAACTCTGGAAAGCTCCATCCCAGGCACCAGCCCACCTGCACTGCTATATCTCACAACCACCACCACTGTCTCGGCTGATACCCAAGGATTCCAGCTGCTCCTCCTTGCTTGCAGCTGTCAGCAGTTCTTTGGGTTTTTTTTTAGATCCCAGAGAAGGTACAGGATGTACCGTCTCAGCCCAGGCGCGCCAAGAGCCCGGCCTGGCTGTGGATTCAGCATTAGCCTGCTCACAGCCCAGGATAACTCCGTTCCTCTTTCAAACATCTGACAAACTGAGTTAGCACTGCCGCTGCTGAGCTCCCAGCAAACACCGAGCCATGCAAGTGCCATGCCTCCAGCTCCGGAGGCTGCACAGGGTTACCTCCACTCATTCATGGCCTTCTCAGGGCCATTTTACTAGCTCTTCAGTAAACAAAACCCATGCAGCACACAACACACCTACAGCAGCTCCCACACCATCACAAGCAGAAACAAAGCTTTTGCTTTCTACAAAGCTGGAGCTCTCCCTACATTTTAGCCAGAAGCAAAGGCAAATGGCCTTGCAGCCATACAAGGACTCAAGTGTCAGTCCTTTGTCATCTGTAGCTGTCCTTTTGATGTAGAAATCCTTTACTGCAGGACAAACTTTTATAACTTCCAGCACTGTGGATTCCCAAATTACCTCCAGCTTTTATTAGCTTGTCATCACAGAAGACAGCAATGAAGATCTCACCCACTGGCAGGAACAGAGGCAGCAGATACTCTTCCAGCCCCAGCTATGTGAACCCTGGAACCTAAGAAGGTCTGTGACCTCTCCTGAGGTGCACCATCACAGGCAGCTAGCAGGTACATTGTTCTTAGCTGGACCAAGGGGGCAAAAGCACCTGCCTGAGGATCTGTTGGTTAGGTCGTCCCCAAGGAGACCTCAGAGGCGAGCAATGAAGGGGCAGCACTGAGGATCACAGACAGGTCACCCAGAATCCACCACCATGTGGCAGTGCCAGTAACAGTACTGGCACTAGGAAGGAAGCAAAGAGGCTGGGATAGCCATGGGGATGGGAGCAGCTGTGCAATCAGGCTTCCTCTCACATGCCACTAACATCTGCAATATCTGCTTGAATGTTTCTTAGCAGGGCTAAGGGCACAGGAGGGCCTGGACTTCTTGGTTTGGTCAGGATATGGCATGGAAGGCCCTGTGCAACATAAATATTTATACAGAGCATCATTGTCCGCCCTCTGTAGCCTGGTGAACAGGACATTGCCAGCACACCTGAGTAGCTGCAATGCTGCAGGGAACAACAAGATTTTTAATTAAGGTTATGGCTCTGCAGAAGCATTCCTTGCATGGAAAGTCTTTGGAACCAAGCAAAGTTCAGATGCACATTTTAATCTCTCCATCAAAATCTTTCTCGCTGAAGCAGTAGCTCTTACTCTTGGCTGTGGTGTGGATCCTTTGCAGGCAGACCCATGAACAAGCATATGTCAGTGCTGGAAGAGGCTCTGCCTGCAGGCCAGCTTGCAAACATCAACCTGGCAGGAGCCAGCCAGTGCTGCCATGGGAAGCCCACAAGCGTCTGCAAGCCTAGTGCATAGTACCAGTGTCCCCAATAACGCTGGCAGTGCGATAGCCCCTATTAAACAAAGGTAGCCCCTATTAAACAAAGGTCTGCCTGTGACCCCTTCCAGAGGTGTTGACCATACCCCACGTCATACACCAGGTCCAAAAGCCACAGGAAGGACAACACGCCTGACCCATGGAGAGAGGTCTGCTTCCCCTGCTGTGGCAGCATACCTGACACCAATGGCCTCAGACCTCAGCCCCATTCCTGCACTGACCACAGGCTCCTGCACCTTCCCCTTCCACACCCAGGACCCCCTGCCAGACACCACCCTTTGGGGCACGACGGGGAGGTGCATCTGCAGGGTGATCCATGAAGAACGTAAGGAGGAGCTACCACTCCCCACAGCCCACTCCAGCAGACCCTGAGTCACCCCAAAGGATAGGCCAGCCCCAGGCTGCGCAACAGTTAAACCCCAGTGCTTCCCTTGCAGGAGATCTTGTTGCTCAGAGAAATGCATTTGTCCAAGACAAACAGCAGGCAGGCATTGTTTCAGCGTGAGTCAAACAAGTGGAAACACTCCCGTGCCATCCTGTTTTGCTGTCTGGAGGTTTCCCCCTACCTTCAGGATGTGCAAGCAGGCTCTGGGATGTTTCCTATTTGCTGTTCTCTCACTCCTCCGCTTCCTGTGAGCGGCTGTACCCAGCACTGCTCCTGCACCAGCACAGCAGCCCGAGCCCCGGGAAGTGCAGCCCCACAGCCAACAGGCAGCTGGTGGCAACAGCACTGCATCCCAGAAAACCATGCATCATCTACCAAATACACTGGTCTGCACCTATTTACCTCCTCTGATGGCCCAAGTAGGTAACAAGGATCCGACACAAATGGACTGATCTTCATCTACCTTCCTCATCACTGCGGAGATGGGAAGATGGCACCCAGATCTTTCCCAGCCAGACCAACCTACCCTGTCCCAAGGATGCTGGTCCATAGCTCCTAAGCAAGCTCAGGAAAGCCCTACTGACTCTTCGCAAGCTCTCTGATGTTGTGCACCATGCTGGTTACTCCGCTTTTAAGGCCTTGGTGTTGAACGTGTGCTGGTGCAGCCAGGGTTCACACCCACACAACTGCTAGCAAGGGTGCATCCACACTGCTGCAGAATCACAGCCTCAGCCACCCTGTCCTCTTTGGAAAACACCTCCTGGTCTGCTGTGGGAAGAGGAACCAGGACACTAGCATCTCCTACAGCTGCAAATCCAACCACATCACCTTGCTGCTTTTGCTAAGAATGCTTTGAGTACAAAGGAGGAATGCTGCGGTAAATCATGCTGGGCAGTGCTGGCGTGGCAGAGCTCCATGAAGTGGGGAAGAAATCAGGAGTGGCACTGGAGAGACCCCACCATCACCGCATAACCCTCCTCCACCCCCCCAGCCACTTTTCCAACTGATGCTTCAATCCTGTGCATGTGGCAAGTCACAGGGCTGGAGCTGGCACCTCTTATTTCACACCTAGAATGTGTTTTTATCTTGCTAGAAGTATAAAAATAGCAAAGCTTTTTAAAAATTTCTTACAAAGACACTCAGGCTTCACCAGCTTGCCTTTTTTTCTGGAAACCCTTTTAGCAGTGAGGTGTGAGCCCCGGGGGGCAGAGGGCTCGGCAGGAGGGCAGGCTGGCGTTTGCACAGCTCGCCGCTCACCGGGTGATCTGGCGACAAGAAGGATCAGGAACTTGTTTTCACACAAGGATCAAAACAGCACAAGAAGAAAAGCACAACATAGCCCAAAGTGACCCAGAACATCCAAACTGTAACAACAGAAAGTTCAGCCCAAAAATGCAGCCTGTGAGAGCTGTTATTGCTTGGTTTGTTTGTCCCCACCACGGGCGGCGGGAGCGGGGAGAGCACGGCTTCAGCTCAGGTCAGATGTGCAGTGCTCAGACCCGCAGTGCTGTGCCTTGTCCCCTGCTCTGCTGGAGATCTCTCCCTGCAGCAGATCACCCCAAAGCTTAACTCGGTCCCCCAAACCACATCCAGCAGAACACCATCCCTGCTCCCTAGTTATTTGTGGAAATAATGTAAAACGGATCCCTGCAGAGACAGAAACACAGAGTGATTCCACTGTGGACTAATTGCAGGCAAAGAGACATTTAATTTATCCCATTAGAGGATGCACCACTAACAAATGGGATCTGCCCTGCTGGGCAGCGCTGACTGGGGCTGACAATGTGACACAGCCCCGCAGCCGCACTGGGCTGTCACATATACCCCAATCCCACTTTAAGGTCTAATATTTGGGTGTGATTCACAGGAGCTGGGTTTACCATTCTGGGTGCTAAAATCCTGCCAGGACATCCAAAGTGGATACAGGAGTCCTCCATGCTCCTAGCATGGTGCCATGGAGAGAAGACCTCACTATCCACACTCCTCTGGTCCCAGCTCTCCCTGCTAGGAGCACAAGCCAGGAGGGGAGATGACACTTCTGCCATGGGCACAGAGATGTCTTTTTTCACCCCAGGAACAGTGGTGACTTCTGCTGTTTGAGCAAACAGAAATGCTCTCATGAGCATGTTCTCAGCTGGCTCAGGCTTCTAGGAAACAATCCGTTGTGATTAATGACCATCAATCTCCTGCTGGTGAACTTCTCTCTGTCTCTGCCCTCATCCAATCCAGATGCACATGGAGCAGGAACAGCTGTTCCAGATCCTTGCATCTCTGCCTTTGCCCAAGAGTGCTGCTGGACATGTCTTAGGAGGTTTGGTTATTGATCTCACTATTAAGGCTTCCAGTAGGGAAGGAAAATGCATAGAGAGCTCTTAAGCTTTATCTGTCTCCAAGAACATTTACATTAAGCCACCTCAGACACTCAAACTCTGCTCAGCTGAGACACCATTAAGGCACCCTGAGTTGATGATCTGATTCACCCTGGGCTAAAAGAAAAAACCGAGGTTCATTCTTGGAACAATGCAGGCTAAACTAAACCAATTTCTTTAAGCACCAGCCTGGAAATATCTGTGTTCCTGAAGCCCACCGGTGGCCTTTGAATGGGAAGAGCTGGGCCACTCCTCAGTGCATGGCCACCATTGCTAGCTGCATGACAATTGGCACTGGCTGATGGACCAAGGGTCTGATGAGCAAGTGACCATGAAGCTATCCTCTTGTTTACAAACCCAGGTTACAGAGTTGCCAACTCAGTCTTCCCTGGGGGAACATTTCTTCAGCAGAAGGTGCACAGACACTCCAGAACCTCATGTTGCCCAAACTCAACCCTTGCTCTCTGCACAATTCACAGCCAGAACCTCTGAGCCCTCAACAGACAAACTGATGCTCCAGAATGCATTCACAGCATGGCTGGGCAAACGCACCTCTAGCAGGTGTGCTACATCTAGGTATGGATTTTGGCACCGATGACCAGGAACCTGGGTCAGGAAGCCTTGTGACGGTGCATGAGAACAAGGAAACCACAGCAACACTGCACACTTCTTTCATACCAACCTACAAGTTTCAGATTAAGTCCTCCTGCAGGGATTAAAGCAGGAAGACTTCTTCCCCCTTGATTTTTTTCCAAGGACCAACTTGAGCTGAAGAGAAGACGTGCCAGTTGCCCACTGCACACCGCCTGCTCCCCAGGGCCGGGGGGGTCTGTACCTGTACACTGGCTGCATTTCCCTGGCAATACCAATGACTGCTCCCTCTGGGAAGTTGTCAAACTCATCAAACAGGTCTCGGATGTTGGTCTTGTACTTCAGGTCCAAGTCTACCTGGATGATCTGTGTTATTTCTGAAAGCACAAGAAGAAAAAACAGCTACGTAAGACAAAACTGTAACCACTGATCACTGAAGACTACTTGACGAATTACACACAAGGAGGATTTGGTGCAATCAGCCCTGTGGGCAAGACTCAGCCAACTCAGGGCAAACACAACGCAGCTGCAACCTCTACATAAAGCTACCAAACTTCAGCCACCGTGACAGCATTTACCACTGCATTAGTTAGGATGTGATTTACTTCAGAAATAATTTCTGGTGACCTTCTGCTTCTATCCACACCCTCCTTCCTTCCAGAAGACTGGTATTCCATATGACTGACAAAAGCAAGAGGTAGGTTTGACCCACCCTCTCTCTTTCTGGAAGTGCTTCTGCATGAGCAGCCACACAAAACCTCATGCTCACCCTCTGCTACCCACTTGTGGGAAAAGCTACCACCTCCTGGGTGTTTCCCAGCTCCTTCCTACAGAGCATCCATCCATGCCTTGAAGTATGAGAGCAATTCCCACCATGGACAACATCCATAATTTAGTCAGCTGCCTGACACCCTTGGTAACACCTGCACAAGCTCGTTAGCTACCAGCAGCCTGACAGGGGCTTCCCTGAGGGCAGAGATGACAGCCCCCTGCCTGCACAGAACTGCTGGCGGTCTGCAGAAGCCTGGAAAACTTTATTATTGCCAGTGGCACTCTGTCAGAGACAAGGAGGGTCATGCAGACATGGAAGCATCTTCTACTCGCAGTAGGAAAGTCAAAAGTGAGAAGAAGCTGGAAGATATTATCAAGGCCAGGCCTGAGCTCGTTAGGATCAGGACCCTGCCTGCATTGGTCATAGTCTCCTCTGCAGCGCACAAGACTGACTGTTCCAGGAGGACCTGGGGATGTTGTGTGGATAACAGCAAGCCAAGTGGAACACAGCAAACACTAAAAGAGATTGAACCATTGGCTGGGTTCCCCCAGGTCCAGGCAAAACCATGGTCATCTTCTGGCTAGCCAAGCTCAGCCTTACTTGGTGACTGCAAGTGAAGTGGAGCATCTGCCACAGTGTTCCATAATGCCATCACTATTGATATGTGTTATAAAAGCCAAGAGCAAATTGGACAGGCTGCTTAGCACTCGGCACTAATTGGGTTATAAAGACTGTCAACCTGTTTCGGCTTCACTCACCATGCACCCGTGCTGTCACAGCTTCCTGCAGGCTAGATGTGCTTGTCACCACTGCCTGCAGAGCAATCAGCAAACACAGCCAGCAGCAGGAGGACAAGTCCAGCCTGTTCTCACCCTCTGTGGCTGTGGGCAGGGCTTCCCCTTAGGCTGGTGGCAGTGCTGCCCACGCTCCAGCCCCCACACCACTGTGGTTCCACACCTCGTCCTGCCGTGCTCGGGACAGGCTGCTGGCTGCCCCTGCCTATGACAGCAGGAGGCAATTGCTCTGTTTTCAGCCCCCTAAGCCACGGTGGGGACTAGAGATCTAGGGATGCTGACAGCAGCCAGGCACGGGCTGCTACCCTTTGGCACAGGAATACCCTTTGCCTTTCATATGCATTCATCATTTGGTGTTTGTGTTTCAAGCAGAGGCTGGGCTGTGCATCAGCTTTAAATTTTTTGCAGATCCTGCACTAATCTGGGGCTCTTGGCCACTGGTCCTACCTACCATCCTGTCCTCATTTAAGAAGGAAAAAGCCCTGTGAGGTTAAGCAAGAAATATACTGCTTACTCTGTGAAGCATACAAGCAGAAATATAAATCAAGGAGAAACAGTATCTAAGCTACAAACTGGGCTGTAGCTCAATTTATTTTTTTAACATCCATCACTCTATTTGCTAAAAGGAAAGGCAGAATGGCAATCCCCAGGCCTACCTAATATTTACCACCACCATAATCCTCTGTTTGCAAAGATTTAAAACCCAGGCGTAGTAATTCACTACAGGCTAAACCAGGTCTTGACCTGAAAGCAATTTCCCTCAGCCTTCCCCACTGCCTCCGAAATTGCTAGTGCAATTCAAGCAGATGAATAGGCAGCATGGAGGATTTCTACAGTGAGGAAAGAGACACATAACCCAAAGATTCCAAACCTCCTCCGTGGTCTAGCCATGCAGAACCCCAAATCCTTAACACCACTACACTTGAGAACTTCCTGACTGCACAGAAAACTCAAGGGCAAAGAGATCCGTATCTCCAGGTCAAGGAGACCCCAGACCTACAGCAGAAGCTTAGCCCAATAGAAGCAGGGTGGGAGCCTGAGCCCCACAAGGCACTGACAAGGATGGGGAGAGGGGACGGTGTTCCCAGGGGATGCCAGCACAGCTCACCCCACTGCATGGCAGCCTCCTGATGCCTCATCAGGTTTCAATTAAATCAACCACGAGGCACGTCATCCAATTGTTCTCTACAATTACAGATGAACGTTAACTGCAATTAACCACAGCGACGAACAAGCCGAGCTTGGGGGAAGCTGCGGTCCCAGCCCTGCCTGCCCCAGCGCCAGAACCATGCACGGGTCCTATACTGTGCTAGGGAGCCCCCCAGGAAAAACTCACTAACAAGTTAGACCCAGAGAGAGCAACATACTTTTCTCATATTTTTTTTTTTTAAAGCAAGCACAAACTGCAACACCGAGACGGAAGTGAGTGCAGGTGACATTAACTGCCACTTTGCCAGACACAGCTCACACGGAGAGATTAATGGTCAAGATGGTTTCCCTGCCTAGGACTGGAAAGGGGCCAGGCAATAATATTTATGATGTATCATGCTCTTTCGTCCTTTAACCGAGCGCTTTGTCCTGACTGCCAGGCTCTCCTATGCACTGCTTGCAGGGGCCCCGCAGGAAATACAGGAAAAAGAGAGTATTTTGCTCAGCCAGTGAGTTTTCCAACTTTGCCACACTGTGGATTACCCTCTGCTTCCTTTAACTCCAGCTCTTCCAGGCACGTGTGTAAAAGGGAGTTACGCCACTCAAAGCGGAGATGATCTCCATTAGCAGTGACAGCTTTACAGCACAGGCTGGCCCCATTTAACGCTCGTAATGTTTTACTGCAGCCTCCTACCAGCAGCTGCAGCAGGGCTGCTCTCTGGGCTCTGCTCAAACCCTCCCTCCAGCCACATCCAGAGAAGAAAGACCAGCTTAAGGGAGGTGCAATCCTGCAGCAAGGTCTACGTGCTGGAAAACAGGAGAGAAAGCCAGCACCGGTGCCCTGCTGCTGAAGAGAGGGAGAATCAAGGTTACCTCAGAGCGGGACTCTAAAGAGATGCTGATGCAGACTCCCTCTCATGTGGGTGCTCCCTCCTTCCCACAAAAGCCTCAGCCCAGCAAGGGGGTACAGGCAGGCGGAGGTTACTTCCCTGTGCCCTGCTGCCCAGTATCCTCTGCCAAGACCTGGCAGAGCCATCCTGGCATAGGGACAGGCACCTCAGGTGTATGCCAAGGGGCCCAGCAGGTTGTCTGGATGCTCTGAGAAGTGCCCAAGAGTCCCTCTGGCAACTTCTGGTACAAGTCTGATGGCTCTTCCCAGGAGGCACCAACCCCATGGCAGAGTGGGGACAGAAAAGGCATGCAGTGAACCAGACCACCCCGCTGACATGTGATGTGAGCAACTGGCAGAAGCTGTCCAGAACATGGCGTGGTCTTAATTGCTATTAATTGAGCAGTGCTTTAAACAGCTTCAGAGTTGAAGAAGCAAGAACTGAAACCTCCTGGAGGTGGTGCAGCTCTGCAGCCCATGACAGGCTCATGTTGGCACCAGCTCAGCTCCCGCCTCAGAGTATAAAATTCTGCCTGCAGTTGTTCTGGCAATGGAGCTGCTGGAGGGAGTGGTGGGATGGCAGGAGAGGACATGCCACCACCCTGCCAGGCCTGCCCTGTGCCTAAACCTCAGACACACTCCTGAGGCAGATGCTGGTGGCCATTTGGCTCTGTTCCCACCACCCTCTGCACTGGTGTCGACCTGTCTTGGCAAGCCTGCTTTTATGGACCTAAGCACCCCGGTGCACCACACCAATGAGGAGAGTCTCCTCCAGCTTGCATCAGATGGGAGCAGCCCGACTTCCCTGCATCCCAGCAGTGATTTCCAGAGCCAGAGGCCCAGAAGAGGTGAGACCAAGGAGGACACCACTGGGATTGCCGACTGTACTTCACATCCGGCACAGCCCAGGCGTGCTGCTCTGCCTTTCCCCACGGAACCAGCAGCAGTGAGTTCTGCAACAAAAGGATGCAGAAGCCCTCTCCATCTTTCTGGAGACCACACTGGGGTAATGGCCTCACAAAGGGAGGGTAATGGGCAGGAACAGAGAGCTGCCAGATGCTGAGCAGCTCAGAGACCCTCTGCAGGGACAGCAGTGGCTGCAGTCAGCACAGGTGACACCACCTAGCAAAGGGACTGGAGTGTCCCCTGCTGGCTGCAGCTCTGGGTGTTGTGGGGCTGTGGCCAGGGGTCTTTAGAAGGGCCAGGGAGTGGCTACAGATTTTGCCATTTGATTTGAACCATGAGAAAGAAGAAGGCCAGGCTCTCTCATTTGGGTTCAGTGGGGCTGGAAGACTCACATCTGCTGGTCTGTAAACACTGGGCACACCTGGACAGCTTTGTTTCCACCTTTCTCCATCGCTTTTAGTTTGGGTCTGACTGCTAATGATTTTTTTAGCTGTCCCCATCCCAACAGAGAGACCAGGACCCAAGGAAACCAGGAGCTGTGAAGGACCAGCAGTGACTTTCGGATCACTGCCCCAGGCCATAAACCTCTTGGAGCAGGGCAGCAGCAGCCCTTGCTCCAGTAGGCAGCCTACCTGCCAGCAGTAACACATGGCTCTGCAAAGCCGCCCGTGCTGGCTGCGAAACCAGGATCCTCTGTCCGTGCCAGCTCAGAGGGATGCATGGCCAAGAAAAACACCACTCCCACGGCCAGCACCAAGGCCAGGCATGGGCACAGGGAAGGCAACAGGCTCTGGAGGGTCCCTGCACAACCCAGAAGGTACTGCCCAGCCAAAGCAGCCGGCCACTCCTAACACCTGAGCTGCAGCAGGCAGCCGCAGCGCCAGCAGCGATGCCAGCACCGTAACAAGACCAGAGTGACTATGTGTGGTTTATTTACACTAACACACTGGCTTTGCCATCCTGCTCTTTGTTAGAGGCTCCCTGTGTTTAGCTCGCCCCCCTGCTCTGCTGGTTGCCCCCAGCTGCCTCCCTTCTGCTGTCAGCAGGGCTGTGAGCAGCATCCTCTCTGGCTGTGCACTCCCCCCACCAGTCCTTATCTTCTCCACAGATAAAGTCTTCCCCTCTGCTTCCAGGATTAATCACCAATGCCTGCGCAGCTGATCCCAACCACACTGCAGAGCCTTGCCCAGAGGAAGGCAGCCAAGGCAGGGGCATGCCAGCACCACACACTCTGCAGAGCTCGCTGTCAGCATGTCCGTGACTGTGAGGGGCTGCAGACCCCTCCCCTGGACTTGGTGCTGCTCTGGAGCCCACTCTCCCTAGAAAAGATGACCCTAAAAGCCCTGCATTGGCAGGACTTGCCAAGGTGCAGACAGCTTACCTTCTAGCTGCCCACGTAAATGCAGGTCCTCACCTCTGCCGTGCAACCCAGGGTCCCCTCTGCACCTTGGGGCAGCCTAGCAGCCCTTCTCTCCATCAGGCACCCTCCTGTCCCTGCAAACAGGGTACCAGGGCAGGGCAGGATGTGAGGGGGGACGTGCCCAAGTGCCCCAACCTCTAACCACGCTGTGACACAGGTTTCTGCAGCACCAATTAGGCAGCCAGCAGAGCAGAGCAGCCGCTTCTGCACAGCAATTCCAGCCTATCAGCTAATTAAAAAATTAGGCTGCCTGCCAGAGGCAGATGACAAATCAGTGCTACCACCCACACAGGGCTGGCACCTGGGTGAGCCCAGGGGTCCGTACGGCAGTGATGGCCCCGGGTGCTGACAGCAGCATTGCTCTGCTCGCCTTGCTCACACCCTGCAGCCACCTCCAGAGGGATGGGGAAGACTCGGCAGGAGATGGATGTGGTTTGTTCCAGGAAATTAATTTTTCCTGTGCATCCAAGTGTCTCCTTGTAATCCATCAAGGTCTGAGGGACTAATGTTTAGCAGTGCTCAACACCTTGGCTCTTAACTGGACTCTAAGGCAAAGATCGCTGAGCACATGACAGCTTTCAGGATGGAGCTGTAAGTGCTGCTGGCTGTGTAATACATGGTGCCACTGCGGGAGGAGCATGAAGATACTTTTTGGAGCTGGAGGAAGAGCAGCAGGAAACCTTATAATCAGACAAAATAAGGTTTAATTTCAGGTTGCCATAAATTACAAACCAGTGCAGATAGAAAGCTGAGAAACAATGAGTGGGTGAGATGGAAAGGGAAACCAAAGAGATACAGGCAAATAAATGCATCAAAGCAGATGAGCTCATGTCCCGATTCACTGTACACAGTGGGGGAAAGAGCTGCAGGGCTGCAGGCAAATTTTGTCCTTATTTCTTCTTGCTAAGCCCTAACAAGCTACAGCAGAGTGGAGAGAAAGGCCGTGGGGGAGAGCAGCCCTGGCATCAATGCTGGGTGACCCCCAGCTTCTACCCGTTGGGGAGGGGGCAGCGGGGCTGGCTAGGGAAGGGAGGAGGGCAGCACCTACCGCAGCACTGGGCAGCGAGACCCCGCTGGTCTGCAGGCATGGGGGGAAACAGCCACACGCCTGCCCTGGCCTGACAGATCTAGGACATCAAAAAATAATCGATGGTGGCACTGCAGTGAGGGGCGACCAGCGGAAAAGATGAGAAGTGACATCGCCCCTGGAGGCTGCGGGTCGCGTTGGCCCCGACAGCAGCGGTGCCATGGGGAAGGGGCCTCCTCCATGCCAAAGCTCCTGGGGGGCTGCTGGGCACCTGCTGAGCCGCATCCACATCCCTCTCATGGCCACAGCCCTTCCCACCAGATCTTCTGCAGCCGGGTTGGGGCTGACAGGTTCCCCTGCAGGCAGCTGGATGGGGTTAGTGTCTCATTTCAGCAGGTGAGGACTCCCCTACAAGGCCACAGCCTCCAGCATTTACTTGGGGTAGGCTTATTTAGAGGTCTGCTGTTGCCTGCTCCCAGAAAGCACCATGAAAACAGCTCCCATGGAACAACAGGCTCACCCCAGCAAGGAACAATGGTCGGCACTGTTCTCCCTATTGCTCACAAATCCATCACTCCAGCCTCTTCTCCTCACAGGATCTGACATGAGTGAGCGCAGCTCGGAGACAGGCTGGGGAAGGAATCTGGCTGTTTTTCACATGGCTGCAGCGTGAAGCAGGGAGGGAGGTTATGAGAGCACACCAGAAACTATGAATGCTCCCTCCACCCCTGTAAAGATGGAAACATTTTTTGCCAGAAAAGAAACCCTTCAGCTACTGCAGCATCCTGCAGGAACTGCAGCTGGGGAGCGTGCGGCTCCGGGGCCATCTCCCTCGACTCCACCACAGACCCTGGGTTTCTGTGCCTCTTCACATCCCCACTCTGATAACACACACTTGGGCCTGGAGCATCTGGGACACAGGCGCTCTCCTCCCATCCCTGCGTACCCCCAGAGTGGTGGCCTCAGCAACAATGGCAGCGTTCAGTCAGCCGGGAAGGCATCGGGACTGATGCAGTCCCAACACGCTCATTTCTTACAATGTAAGTTGCTGAATTTTGTGGTCAGCCGCACCAGGAATTGCTCTGCAGCTGAGAGGGGGAAGGAGAGGAGGTGGTGCTCCCCCACCTTCCTCTGCCAGGCTCCACCTTACAGACCGCTGATGCACATTTCTTTTTCCACGGTGTGACAGAGTGTTAATGCAGCAGAACTCACCACACACAGGTGCTGCCGAGGGGAAAGGTTGGGTGCAGTCACCTGGCACCTGAGCAATCCCGCACGGCAGATCTGACCCTTGCAGCCGCAGTGGAAAACCCTCACACGCACACAACTACTAATTCCTGTTTTCCCAAAGGCTATAGATCACGTTTTCAGGACGCTGCCTGCCTGCTCCTATAGAAGTGCACTAGCAGAAGAAAGGGACTTGTCAAGGCGCTGTTCCAGCAAACAGACTATTTTCCTGATACCTTCGCTTTGGCCATTCCCCTGGCTCCCAGGCTCCCAGTCTCATCCCACAGCTGGCAGCAGCAACACTCTGGGTACCTGGCCTCGGTGCAGACGGTGCCCTGGGAAGGCAGAGCACAGCTCTCCGACACGTCTCCTCCCTGGCCTTTGCCCTCCCTCCGGCTCTGCTCAGTGGGAAAGGCGAAAGCTGATGCTCACAGAGTTCCCTGTCTCCGGGCTGGGACTCCCAGAGCTGGCTACTGCTGGTATCAGTTTCATGGGAGACCAAGCTGGAGCCAGCAGCTGGGGCCTGCTGCAAGGAGCACCGAACCCCAAGCGGGTTGGCCACTAACAGGCAGCTTGGACAAACATAATTATAATCTGGTCTATGCTTAATAATCAGCACAGCTGCTGATAATGAGCTGGAGAGATTGCTCCATTCAGAGTCTGAGACCAGGCAGACCACTGGACCTCCCGTTTGATCCCAGTGTGTCACAGATGTTAAGTCTGGACACCCACTATGAAGCCAATAGTACGGCTCCTTGCCGGTGGCTGCTTCCCTGGACACAGCACTGCTTATTCACCTGCAACAGCTGTGTTTCCTCTACCACACACGGCTGAGGACTTTCCCTCAGCTCACCAGCTGCTGAAGACACACAGTTGCTAAACTAATTCTTCCTGAAAATTACCTGACTTGGACCAAGGATGGGGGCCAAGAATTTGCTGGGGAGCCCACGGCTTGCCCAGGCTGCCCCTCTGTCACTCCAACTCCTCCTCTCCTCATCGGCAACACCAGGAGTCTGTTCCCTGCTCTTGCCTCCAGGGCAGACCTGTCCAGATGCTACTCCTTCATGGGTCCATAAGGAAGGCAATAAAAAGCTTGCCAACTAAAATAACAAGTGATTAGAGGGATCGAAGCCTGTCGGGAAGTGAGAGGCCACCACTGGATGGACACACTGAAAAGGCATGTAAAAATATCCGAGTCCTTGTCGTCCTTCCTCCTTCTCACACTGCTCTGCAAGTCCCAGGACCATTTTGTGCTGGCATTGTCCTCATGCTGGCAGCTCTTCTGAAGCCTTAACCCTGCTTGTCCTTTCTCCGTGTACCTTTCCCGTCACTTCTCCTTTGTAAAACCATTGCAATGCATCAAGCCCTCCCCCAGCTCCTCGGGCCTGGCCACACCTCATTAAAACAGGATTTATGAGCCTCAAGCACAGACAAGAGTTATGCAGTCTGCACTTCTGCACGCTGCATACCAACTCCCCAGCTGGTTTAAATCAGATTAACTCCGCTGATGTAAGACATTTAAGGCAAGAGAGTTCCATGATTTACACCAGCTAAGAAGCTGTTATATTATAGTTTGGCAGCTGCAGGTTTTAGATCTGAAGTTTTTTGGGCAAGTATCCTGAGCAGCAGTGAACGACAGAGCAGCTGAGTGGCAAACCCCATTTATTCTCAGTGCAATATGAGAAATGCCAGCACATGTTCCGCAAAAGTGCTTAAAAAAAGAACAACAACAAACCAACCCTGGTGTTCAGTTTGGAGTGCCATCAGTCTGCAAAGTCGGTGCCCCGTCACAATCCCAAGGTTCCAAACAAATCACAAAGTCATGAAGATACAGAAATGCCTCCCTTCAAAAATATGGTAAATTGGGGAAAATCAAGCTGGGCAACTTCAATGCAAAGGTCCCAGCTATTGAAAAAGAAATATGGACCAACTAACACAAACGTGAACAAACACAAGAGAGCTTAATCTTCTGATCTAGGCCTTCATTTTTGCTGGAGGATGCTTAAGCTTCTAATCAAACTGGCTTCCGCAAAAACATGGCACTAACACTGCAGAGCCAGATGTGCCTGCAGAAGTGCACAAAAAGACACAAAAAGCATTCAGGGCAAGTGAAATGGCACAGAAAAACACCAGGAAAAGTGCTAACGCTGCCTGGAAAGGAAGGTTTGGTCCTTTCACATTAGCAAAGGAGCTTCTTCACTCTGGTTTGTCAGAGCTGGGAAGGTGCCAGGAGCCCAGTGCCTCCTGCAAGCGGGCAGCAGAGCTGCAGCCTTCCTGGATGCCTCCCATCCGGTGCTGGCCGCGCACCGGGAAGCAGGGAAGGGCTGGGGAGCCCCACCAGCCCCATAAATCACCAGGCACCCATCACAGTCAATCTGACCTCCCTTGCAAGGGAAATATAAATCAGCTTTACTAGCAGCTTCTGAAACAAAAACTAAGCTCATGAAACTGTAAAAATGCCTCTTTAAACATCCTGTGCCCCACGAACAGGCCATTGAAAACCCTGTCAGGCTGAGGGAGAGCAAACAAGCTTTCCACGAGACGAGACAGCTCGCAAGTTGACAAACTGAGGAAAGGCATTTCAGACTGAGCAGCTTTGTGCTGGCAGGTGGCACAACAGGGATATCTTTAGCACGGGGTAAAGACAGGGTAGGGAATGGGGAGGAGTGAATTAGCCAGCATTAATATCACCGTTTGTATTTAGCATACTTCAAAGTGCTCCCAATGCAGACAGCACCAGACAGAAAAAAAATGACCCAGGTCTAATGGAGACCAAAGTACAGGACATTTGCTGGAGACCACAGAGCGGGGATTGGATGGGACTCTTGAGGCTGCCTTGCCCCACAGCAACCAGGGAAGACAAAGCAGGCCATCTCCCTGACTCTTCTTCCCTGCTTGCACAAAACAACCACCACTGCCCAACCACTTAACGAGCAAGCACAGGGTGGCTGTGCCCCCCAGACAGGGGCATGTCAGAAGAAGTCACATGAATCGTGCAGAGGCAGGAGCTACTGGTCAGAGCCAAACCAGCACAAGGCTCAGCAGGGGCACAGGGGTAGTCTCAACAGCTCCAGTCCCAGCAAGAGCAAGACTGTGCCTGAGATCCATGGTGGGAAGTCTCCAGGGAATATTATGGCCAGGCAGAGGCTCTAGATGCCAAGGAAGCTGCCAGTGGTCCCACCACAGGAACAGCTATTTCAGCAACACACGCATGTAGGAATGGGCCACCACGGTGTGCCATCCACAAGCAGCTCCAAGAGGCTGGTGACCTCCTCCAGATGGGCAGGAACCCAGAGCTCTCTGCCACCGCTGCTGTGGTGCCCTCACCAGTGTGTCTGGCCAGCAAGGCAGTGAGCAGGAAGAGCCCAAGGAGAAGCACTAGGAAGGGACAGGCAGGGCTGGGGGAGCTCAAGGGAAGGAGTTTGGAGACCAGGGATGCAACAACCTCCTTGTGCGACCAGTCCAGGGCTAGAGAGTACATTGGTCCCAGGAGAAGCACCCACGTGCAGGTGGGGAAAGAAAACATGGCATCAACTGATCCACGGCCCTTCTGCCAGCGGCCTTGTTTGCCTGCAGATTTATTGTTGTTCCCACACTCAGTAACAGCAGAATGAAGACACAACGAGGAAACATACGCGATCAGTGGCTGCTAATGAGCAACGCTTTCCAAGAGCTCACCAAGCCAAGAGGAAAGGCTCAACAACCGCTTGCTGACACTTGCTAGCACGCAGCCGCACCTCAAGCATGTGGCACCTTTCTGTTAAAACCCCGCAGGGAAGGGGGCTGCACACACACCCAGGGCAAGCCCTTCTGCTTCTATCTCACCTCTCCTGCCATCTGAGAGCATGAGGGCAGGGCCAGCTGCCGTGTGGCACAGATAGCCTCCCACCACTCACACCAGCAGAGACCTAGATGTAGGCAGTCTTGGACCAAAGGGCCCATCACTCTGCAGGAAGGAGCAGAACCCCAAAAGCCCACCCCAAAAAATTTACTAACCTTCTTTGCATTTCAAATAGCCCTCGCTAACATCTCCATGCAGAAGAAAAAGCAAGGCTGTGCTCCCGGAGGCAGCTGCTGCGGCAGCTCAGGGGAGGCTTACCTTTGGGCAGGATGCGATGCATTGCTACTGACAAGAAGAAGATGGCGTCGCTGTAGTAGGTCCCCGATCCAGCGCTGAAGTGTTTCTGCATGGCTTCAACGATTGGGAACAGCTTCTCCGTCAGCTCATTCACATCATGGACTATTACCTAGGAGAGACACCAGAAGAACCACTCAGCCGCTGCCTCTGGGGACTGGCCCAGCGCTGGCAGCCTCTGCTCAGTGTGCCCCACCACCAGGCTGGGGGGGTTGTTGAAGCACAAACACTGCTGGTGGCACTGCAGCTGCACAAAGGGGCCCGACTGCCCTGACCCCTGCACACCCCGGCAATGAGAGCCAGCTCATGGAAAGGAGGAAAGGATTTTTACAACCATTTCCTAAATGTAAGACAGGCCAAGAGAGACTCAAGTCCACTCATATAATCCAAGCTGTTCAATGGTTTTTGTTTGCTGGTTGCTCCCACTGCCTAATGCAACTACATCTCTGGTCTCCCATACGGAGTCCAGCAGAAGAGGTGATGGTTTACCCTGGCCTCTGGCATCCTGATGTTTTGAGGTGAGCTAGACCACGTCACTTAACCCTGAGGACCAGGACTTGCTCCCTGCTGCAGAGGTGGGCTGTGACAGGGAAGCAGCCCGGATTTCCTGAACCTCAGCCCAGCACAGAGGCCAGCTCTGCAGCACGTCCCGCCGGGGCTGGAGGGTGAAAGGGAGGATGGGCCACAGCACGTTGACGAAAATCCCAGTATCAGGAGTTACAGCAGAGCCAGGCATCTTCTCTAGAGGGATCTCAGCCTGCTTGTGCCAGAGCTTTGCTCGCCCTCAGCCAGCAGTGCTCTGTGCTCCTCAGCCCAGCACTAGTACCAGCGCTGCTATACAAGCACAAGTCCTCGCTGTGGGCCAGAAACAGGAGCAACTGCAAATGTACCCTGTAAGCTGCTGAAATTTTACAAGCTTATAATTAATTTTGGTCAAAGCCTGATGAACAGGAACTTTCATGCAGCCTAATGTTCATTATACACACAGAAGGATGCAGGTCACTGAATCATGCAAGATAACAGGAGGGAATTTCAGGGTAATTAAGAGAGATGAGGGACACGACCCCGGTGCGGATAAGGGGGAGTGCAGGAACTCGAGTGTGGAGACTGAGGTCACGCCGCCTTCTTCAGCCCAGGGAAAGCAGGAAGAGCACAGCAGGAACTGGACATCAGTGAGGACACAACTTTGCAGCAGTTCATGAATTTTGGAAAGGGGAGCCCGTGTTTGAGGGATACAGAGACACTGCCTTAAGCCTAAGCAGGGAACTCAATCCACAATCTCCAGAGTCCCTTCCAAACTAAACTATTTGAGGTTTCTACATTCAATCCTTTTTTCCTACTAAAACTTCATCCGCTGCAGAGCCCGGATCCCTGCCCTCCAGACTCAAATATACAAGACAGAGCATTTGCTTTGTTAAAAATTAAACCTAAACTAAACTTAAAAAGTCTTAAAGGAAAAGGTGGCTTTGGAGCCTGAGCTGGTGCAATGATCATCCTGTCTTTGGGATGCCCAAGGGGCTGCTCTGACACCCAGTGAGGCTGGCACAGACACAGAGGCAGTGAGGGGTGAAGCTTCTTCCTCCCACATTTTGTTCCAGAAAATGCTACCCAAATCAAAGTGCTCTCGTGGCAGAACTTGCAGGACTCGCAGTACGTCCAACAGGGCAAGGTGATTCTCCTGGTTCCAGGAGGGA
>VZTM01020225.1:1404-105828 GCA_013400555.1 Jacana jacana
TGCTGCTCTAACAGGTCTATACTGCTTTTGTAGACAAATCCAGCACATATGCCAAGCATTGCAATGCCCTGTGTGGACATTTCTGCCTGCTCAGATCTGGTGCAGGACTTTCTGTAGTTCAAAAATATCAGCTGAAAGAGGAACATGATGTTGCTCTGTTGCTTGGCAGATAGATCTAAGCAGTTTGTAATCCCTGGTCTTCTACTGTAGCTACCTGCTAGGGACTGGCTGTCTTCTCTTGACAGACTGGCACAGAAATTCTGTGCAAGTCCCATCTTTAGGCATACAGAACAATAACTCATACTGATTGCTGCCACGATTGTCATAAAAGCCTGAAGAAGGGTACATAGGACCTATATAAGCTCTTTATAGGAAGAAAATGGAGCCATGTGAGGCATATGTAGGAAAAAAACTTCCTCAGTTTCAGTTTTTCCTCTGTTCCAAGCATTGCCACCCTCATGGAATGAAAAGGGCATGAAAAATCTGCAATGCTCATTTACTGTGTCATTTACTTGCAATTGGTATTTATCAACACAGGTTTTGCAGCATGCAAACAGACACTTCTCCAGCACATATCTGGAGACTACAGAAGGGGGAACTAAAGTGCAAAGATGAAGATGTAAAAGTGGGAGGACTGAGAAATAAGAGACAAAACCAGCAACTCTATAAAGTCACTTGGCCCAGGACGCTGGTTTGGGCAGACCTGGGCTCTACAGACAGATAAGAATCATAGTTTATAAGCAAAGCTGACATTGAGAAGAACGCTACTGCAGGATAACATTTTGAAAACAGCGGTTCCTGGTGGAGGACCGGCATTCTTTTTTTTCTCCTGTTTTTGTTACGTGAGGATGTTGTGGCTCTTTTGAGCCAAGTTCTGGAAGGCACTTTCTCTCCTTGGGATGAAGTGCTGATCCACCCCTGTTACGGAGGTGTCCTCTCTCCTTTCCTATTGAGAGAAGCAGCCAATTCCAGTTTCACTTTGAAAGGTTAATTTTCTTCTGTAATCATAATTATGCTGGCAAAGGTTGATGTGACAGAGGAAAAATTAGTCTGGTATTTTCAGCCTACGGTTTGTACTCATTTGGCACATGAGAGCATCTCTTTATCTGCGAGCTTCCTTGCCTGCTGATTCTATAAAAGGACCCCCTTGCTTTTTGAATTAGCCTACAATCAGGCAAAAGGTTAACGATTCAATCAGGTTGTTTATCTGGGACTTCTAGCACATGGAAAGCATCCTTAAGAGGGTCCGATCCTGTAGCTCTTACCCAGGGAAAGCTCCCATGAGCTTCAAAGGTGTTTTAGGAGGGGGAATAAAGAATGGGTTCTCAGAGTCAATAAAGCAAGCACTCAGTAGAAATTCCCATCCCTGTGCTGACATCAGGTTATGTTTGAGCATAATTCCTCAGGATTTTGCCAAGGATCCTTTCTAATAATGATCAATAATGAGAACTGGGCTTGCCTCCATTTCATTATTTCCTTCTTTCTATGAGTATCATCACAATTAAATTAGCATACAGGATTTTATAAGGAAAGGGTTTTTTTTAAAACTAGAAAGGTAAAAAATTTATATTCATGGAGACTCATGCATCACAAGATCTGTGATTACTTAAATTCAGATATCAATAAAGCAATGCTTGGCATTCTTCTTTCTACAGAAGAGTATCATAGCTGAAAAATTTTGCACACACAGAGTGACACCAAAATACATTTCTGACCCAAAGTATCTCTTTGCCTGGATCACACCAAGGTATATGTCACACTTTATCTAACGAGATGCATTGTAACACTGCTTGGCTGATTGGTCTCGACAGGATGAAATTCAGTGAAGCCTGAGTTAGGTCAGGAATTTTCACTGTCTGCAGTAAGAATTGAAAGCCAAGGTCAGTGTCTACATTGCATCACACTGCTGGGCACCTAAGGATAACAGCATGGATGCCATCGCAATTTTAGATATCCATAGTAACCTGTGTATTTATATGAGCAAGACACCTGACTTCGATGGAGATCCGAGGTTTTCCATACAGAGAGGTCAAGCACCACTTCAGATGCTTTGCAGATCTGCATGGGACTAGTAGATATGTCACACATCTTAAAGGAAAAATGCACCATTCTGAGGAAAGTACTGGTAAGACACTGGTTAAACCAGGGCAAGTGACTGGGAAAAATGGTACACAAACACCTTGAAGAATCACACCAATTTTCTGGATGGAAATCATGCCCCTGATCCAGTCCCAGAGCAATTAGCTTAAAATGGTGTCACTGGCCACCATGGGAACAGTATGGGGACTTAAAATCTCCATGATTTTCATGGATCATTAACTCTAAGCTACACATCCATTCTGCAAAGAATCAGGTAACTTCTGTGCTTCAAGGCAGTAGGACTTCTGTCAGCTTGCCCTTCATATCCCTGCTGACAGCTGCATGTGTTCCATTGTTAGCTCCAGTTCTTTCAAAACAAATTATTTGAACTGAAGGATCTTACCACAGGATCCTCTGCCTGTTGTTCTGTTTTTTATGCACAACTTCTTATCTGTTCTTGATTATACCAGAGGAGGGTTATGAATATTTATGGTTAGAATTTATAATTTAATGCTGTGCCTTTTCTGCTGATTAATTCAAGGACACTTCAATTCTTAAGATGCTTGGTTCCTGAAGAAAACACTTCCTGCTGGACACCTAATCTGAATCCTGAATATTTATCCACTATCAAAAGTCAAAGGCAGATTTCTTTCTTCACAGGCAGCTTCACCTGGTGCACCACAGCATGTGTGGGTTTGCTTGAGTTCCTCAAAAAACGGATCTGAACTCATGCAACAAGCAGCCAAAGTAGTATAAGGTGTGTTTGACTTCAACAACAATGCATAATTCAGCAGTCTCGCTGCTACAGCTTGAGATGTTGACAAGGAAGACATTTGGGGTTTTTTATCTTTTTTTTTTTTTTTTTAATCTCTGAGAACAGAAGTGAAGGGACAAATATTCACCTCCTTCTTCACTCTGGTCTGTGGTGATCTTTCTCCTCTTTCCCTTCATTTCCCTCTTACAATCTGGCTGTCTTGATACAAATAATAACACATGAAGGAGCAGGAGGCTTGGCTTCTTATAGCTCTGTGTAGCTATCACAAACCAATAAAACTGAGCCAAAAGAGGAAAAACATAACCATTCTTCCCAAAATACCATATGCCTCTAGCTACAAGGGCCTAGAAAAGAAGCCTAAGGATATTCAAATGTGTTACATACTACAATGTCAAAGATTTGAGATCTGATTGCCCTTCTCATTGTTCTTACAGAACCTTTTTTCCCACTGTTTGAAAGACATGTCACTGAAAAGCACTGACTGCTGTACTTCTTCACAGGCAACCATATTTTTTTTTCAGCAAAATACAGTCATTATATTTATGAGGAAAGAACACCTTACTTGAGAAAGCTCTAACTCAAATTTCTCAGAGAGCGTGGCGGCTATGATTTCCAATTTCTCAGCCTTCTGCACTGGGAAGGTGGCATCCGGCAAGTACACAGAGCACTGGCATGTTCCCGTGTCATCCACAGAGCCGGACACATTGGTAAAGAGCTGCAATAACAAATGGGTGAGGGAAAAAAGTGTTAATATTCTTCTCTGGAATCAGGAGCTAATGTCCAACAGTAATACGATCTGCGAAAATCACAAGATCAACAGCTTCATTGCTAGACATCTTTTGGCTTTTTCTTCCAAGGAACTCAAAATATCTAACAACTTTCATGACTCAGCCTTACAAATCCTTCTGAAAATAGTTAAATATTACTGTAAAGATTTTACCATTCCTAAGATACTGAAATAACATTTTTGGAAAAGCACACAGCAGCAGGATAGTTAGATAGATAGATAACTACTTCTTATAGTTACTGTTCTGTTAATCTGAATTGACCAGATCATCTAGTCATTTCCATCCATAGAGATGAAAGCATCAAAACAGAACTGGTAGCAGGGGAAGTTTTGAAAAGAAAAATGCTTCATTTGAAGTTTCTCAGTCAGCCCCAGCAAACACACAGAAGCATTTACTTGTACACCACCGAAAGGTGATGAATTAAATGTGCAGGCTCAGCCTCAGGTAGAGATATTTATTTTGTTACAAAATATTGCGCATAACACCCACACATCAAAGCCTGCCCATCCGTGTCTGTGGGCAGGCTGCAGAGCTATTGCCCCGCGCCTTTAGCACGAATTGCCTTGTCCTGGCAGTCTGCGTGCTCAAAGCATCAGCGTTAGAGCAATGTGTACAGTGTCTTATAGAAAGGTCAGGGCTGGCAGTGCCTGATCTTGCCATCATTTACAGCCAAAGCACATCATTTCCTATAAACGTTGGGCTGAATACTGAGTGTGTTTGGAGCAGTCCTTTTTTTGTTTGTATACAAAACGTTTCCCGGTTCATAAACCTATCACGAATTTATTAATAAAGATATTTGATGTTCCTTTAAAATATTCTGGCACACACTTCAATGCAGTTGCATATTCTAAAGCTACAGACTTGCTCTTTAAATACACTTCTTTGTATAATCTCTCGTCCTGCCTTGCAGAAATCCCAGTGTTATTTGTGTGTTTTCTCTTTCTCTCTCCCTCTTAAAAATAAGCAAGCAAACAACAAAACTATCTATTGAAAGCTGACATTCCAGCACTTCCTCTTTTGCTTTTTCACAGTGATTTCAAATAAATTCCTCACTGCCAAAGCAGCCCAGGACATGCAGTGATGGTCAGCAGCAAAGCTGTCTTGATCTGTGAGCCCAAGAAGAGAACAGCAGCGAACGGGAGTGGTCCCAGTTCGCACTTCTGGCAACCTCTTTACCGCAGCCATAGCAAACAGCACGCATCTCATTTTTGAAAGAAAGCATGAAAAGGCGTTTTATCTGTGTTACTTAAGTACCATGGGCCTTAAGACTTCACTTTATAGACAGATTGCTGAAGACATTTAATATGAAAGGAAGCAGAAAATTATCTCCTGGCATTCCAGAATGTCCCAGCACAAAACTTCCATTGATTTCCCTGCCAGGTAGCTTACCAAAGCACTTCTCAAAATCCCACTGGGAACAGGCTGCAAACTATTTCTAAGTTTCTAAGCACTTTTAAAGATACGGCTATCACTGTCTGTATTACTTTGAAAAAACAGGTTCCTGAGTCACTTAGAAGCTTCTGCACCTCTAAGTCCTCTGTGTATACAGGGCATGAAATGTGCCTTTTCCACATCACCTCAGTTTAAGAACGGGAATAGGAGTTAGCAGCTACTTGATTCTCTGAAAACCAGAAAATTTATTTAGCTGCCCAAATATGGGGTTAGGGTTACATCCTCAAAACAGCCTGGACCTTTTCAGGGCTTAATTTCCAGCTACACTGTAGCCCAGCGACATTCACAGTTATGAATTAGATACTTGTCCTTCCTAAGACAAAGAGTGGGATCCACAGAAAGTACATGGCAGGGACAGAAGCCACCTCAGCTGGGCAAGAAAATGCATGAGGTTTGGGTCCTGCTGTTGAGACTCAGAGACTCCTAACTCCATTCAACTTTCTAAACCCTCTATTGGAGCAAGACACTTAGCTCGCTCTCAGAAGAGTTCCCTCCACACATCCCAGGTGCCACACTGGGCTAGCCTGGACAACAAAGATCTGCCATCGAGCTGTCTACCATCTCTGACCTGATTTGGAGCTATGTTTTGGACAAATCCTGCTCTTGATACTAGGTTGCAGGACCGTTCAGAACAAGTGTGTCCCATCAAACCCGTTCCAAAGCAAACATGTTATTAATCAGTCACTGACAGAGAGAGAGAGGGGAACAAATCAAATCCTGAAATCTGCAGATCATGGACTTGAGCACTGTACCAGAAGGCACAGAAATCAGACTCAAGTTCCTCTATCAGAAAATAGTGGAATAAAATTTGAGCCAAGCAGAAGAGGAAGAATCAAGATTTTCTTCTCCCCAGCAACTGCAAGCAGGCACTTCTCAGAAAACAGTTTCAAAGCCCTGCTCTGGTTTACATGGGAAAACAGAGTTGAAAAGAAGCCTAAACGGTGAACACATATCAAGGTTAAATCTCTGAGTGACTAGGTAGCATTTAAAAAATGGGACACAACATCCTAATTTTGTTTTTTTCTGGACTGCACTGAAGAACAATAACGGTCATACCTTTGTGGGAGGGCGCAAGTCACGAGTCATCCCATCAGGTTGAGTCAGATATGGAGTGGTCATATAAGTGGTCTAAAAAGAAAAGGAAAGACTTTTCAGGGTGAATTCCTGCATATGGCACCATCCCTTCTCCATCAGCTAGCCTCCACCCCATGGCTCCAAAGCACTTCAATTTTATTATTTGTAAAATTATTGGCTTTTCTGATCTGCTGCTGAGGTGACTAACATTTCCCCAGGCAGAGTGTCACTTCTTAGACACCTCTTCTTGAAGAAAGTCTCTGTGTGACCAGTTCAAGGCAGGGGACACTCAGCCTGCTTGGGAGGTGTGAGCTGGGGCTCGGACAGGCAGCTCTGACAGATTGCAAGGCGGTCTAAAATGACAGTATTGTGCCCCCCTGCCCTAAATCCAAAGACTACTGTCCTCCCGGCAGAGATGTCTTCTCCTCATCACTCCTCTTGGTGTGGGACTCACTGCCCCTTTCATGCCAAGCTGTCAGGCTGTGAGCTGTGATGGCTGGGGCAGACATCCCGCTCTGCTACTAGCACCACGGAGGGAGCAGCATCCCACCACAGGGACAGACTACTGTGGGAGCCATCACACTGCCAAGGATATTGCCAGGTCCACCTTGGGAGCCTTTTATGTAGTAAGATTATGTGATAAGACTATATACACCCCCTTTAACTTTCATCTGTGGCTGGTGCCTGTCTTCCTGTCACAACAAGCAGAGCAGCTGTCACCCTGGTACTGTACTGAGCATCTTGAAAGGTCTACTGCATCCCCACATAGTGTGCAGAGCACAGAGCATTGCTGTGATGCAGCACAGTCACCCGAATTGGGTTCTCATCAATACTTGTGGCAAACTGGGAAGTGTAGCAAGTCACCTTCAGTGTCAAATGGTGTGATGGACAGAGCGTCAAATGGTCTCCCCCTGCAACCAGACACCTACCCCTTCATCTTCCTGCATTTCCCAAACCCCAGATGGACCCACATTCCCAACCCAGGGAATGGTGGGGAAACCCAAATGGCCAGCAAAGGGCAGGTCTATGAAAGGACACAGCGTAAACAAGCTTTTGTGGGACAGATTGTCAAATAAACCCATTTGAACAAGTATTTGTGTGTTCAGATGATTACACTAGAACACAGGGGGGCAGCTAGTTGCAATTAACAGTGGAAGGGCAGAGACCACCACAAATTGTGTAAATCACACAAACTAGGGACTAGTTTAAAGCTAAGCAGATTGAGGAGAAATGTCTCCCATACTAAGATTTCTACCCTCATCTTATCAACATATATTTACACCTCCATCTTGACTTTTGCATCTTTCTGTTCCTTGAGCAGATAAAAGCACCTTCCCAGGAGATGCTAACTTCACTGCCTGCATTCACAGTGCTTCCAAACTTCAAAAAATACAGCTAGGGGCACACAAGATTTTTCTGGTTGGTGACTAAATCAGACAAATCAGAAAGAGTCACTGGGAGACAAAATGTTTAGGGTTTTTTTCCAAGTTTTAACAAAAAATACCGAAACACAGTCACTTTGGGTCAAATAAAACCAAAATCTTTTGTTTCATTTGGAAGAGCTTTTACGCTGTTTGCAAACATTTTCTTCTGATAATTTAAGCCCAGTTTTAAATTAAAAATAATAATAATTTAAAAATAAAAAGCTGGGGGTGGGGAGGAGTACAAAACCAAAGCACATCTTTCACTAAAGTATTTTTTTACATTTAAAGTCTTTCTTTGAAGTTTTCTCTTCTCTCCTCCCTGGATTTGTTGTTGGTTTTGTGGGGGTCTTTGTCCGATTGATGGCTTTAATTTGAACACCTTTCTTGCCCAATCAGATAGTTTTACAGGGAAGAGGGAGAGCACCCCAGAAAAATACCTAGCATGGCTTTCATGTGCCTGGTTACAGAGTATGACAGCAATCATGCAGTTGGGAAAGCCTCTACCTCCCAACTCCTTCCACATCAAAGATGTGGATCCTTTCCTGCTATAACCCCTTGCTAATTAATTAGAAGCTACACAGAGCATTTAATATCCACTCAGATCCTCATTGGGAGTTGCAGTCATCTAACCAAAGGCAGAATTTGACTCTGATTTTAAACCTGTGCCTCACTTTTACATTTATTCCTCAGTCCCTGTACATTTGTTGGGGGGAGGATGGAGGAGTACTTTACATTTTCTCCATGCAAAGATCTCAACATTTGCCTAATAATTTTCCAGTAGCCTTGAAAGAATTTTCAGCAGTCTCAAATACATGAGAAGATAAGAAGGCACAAAAACTCAGGTTGTGAGACCCCCATCTTACCTCACCAACTTACCTCTCCTGATGTTGTGGTCAGAGCAATCGTGCTTTGCAAGAGGAGCAACACAGCCACCTGTGTGTGCTTCATCTTCTCAGCCAGCAGATGTGACAGCAAAGGGGCAAAGAGGTGTAATATATACTAGAGCCTGGGGATTTCCCTAACCAAACCTTCAGGAACTTGCATAATACTTTTCTAAGTTTTTGAAGAAGTGATATTATGAGCTCATATAATAACAGGTGCAAAATTACTAATGTACAAAGAACATGAGTTACTCCAGTAGAAATTAACTACATACAATTTCCTTACAGGAAAGTTTTCCCATGGTGCAGTATCTAATCTTAATCTTGGTTATGCAGAACATCGGGTCCTTATTTGCTTGGACAGGTGGACAGACATTTCCTCTTACTGTGGCACAAAAAAATTTATAGACTCCTTCTAAGTTATGCAGACAATACAAGTCTGGGTGGTATTTATTACTTATAGGTACAGAGAAAAGCAGGTCTGGTTAGACTGTTCACACACCAGAAACATCCTCCCTTTTTTTATCAAAAGCCAACAGACCTTTGACAATGAGTAAAGTGTGTGGGGGTCTCTGCAGCTTTTCAGTTTCCTCAATTCTCACATAGCCTAGGTGGGACACGAACAGACAATCTCCTCCCATTTCCTTCCCAGTATATCTCATACATTAACACTATGTACCCATTAATGTTTGCTCATGCATTAACACTTGCTTACTTGCTTTCTTTTCATGGAGCTACATGCCACCTGACTACAATGATTCATTGTCCTGTCTCTAGAGCACTGATCCAAAGAGATAAAAAAGGGCTGCAGACAATGTCTAGTGTGTTCCCCACACTCCGCAGCTGTACCACACTATGGCAGGACAAGTTCCAAAGGCATCCAGTCCACCATGGGAACTCGCCACTTCCAACAAGCTACCACCTTGGTGGAGTCAGTCTTCACCTGGCACAAGAAAAATTAAAATTTCTTTCCAGGGTTCTGTGGGTCACTGGGAAAATTAGTTGGTGTTTTGGAGGAAGTTTCCAGTCAGGAATAAAGGGATGGCCACATTATGCCCTTGTAAAAGAAGTCCCCGGATGAAAACATGTCTTCTCTTGTCCATTCCTGTGCCTGTATCATCAACACAGCATTTGCCTTTTTCTTCTTAATTTTGTCAGACTTAGGTTTTTTACTTTTTTACTGGGTCAACAAAAGGGCGCTGCAGTTGTCTGTAAGTGAAGAAAGCGGTTAGGAGACCCTTATTCCCTTCCAATGTTGGAAGACAGAGCTAAGGGCAAAAGCAGAGGTACTCTGAGCAGCAGTACTGCCACATGTAAAACCCATCTCCCAGGTGAGGATCTCAGAAGGCTTTGTTGTGTTACTGTCAGCTCCAGGTGGCAAATGGAAAAGCTGAGGCTTAGGACAGAACCATGCTAGAAAACTCTTCAGAGCAATGAAGATGACCGGTTGGGGTAACACAGTTTTACCACGGCTTTGCATGCGCATAAACCTCCTGACAGATTCACAAGGCTGGCAGCAGCATTTTTGGTTTTTTGAGGAGTAGATAATTTTGTAGGAAAGGGATAGAATATGTTCTTGCAAAAACACTTCTTTTCACATCAGAAGCCGCATCTCCACTGGAGGATTTACTGGCTAATAATTCACTATAAGATGGGCAAAACCTGGAAGGCATGTGAGACATGTGAGAACATCTAAGCCGAAAGAAAAAAAAAACCAAAAAAAAACCAGAGCAATGAATGATGGTAGGGCAAGAAAACAAACCCAGGGCTCTTCCTCCCAGGTTATAGTGGTCTGCTTTCCTGGAGTAAATCACGGTACATTCAAGGGAATGGAAAGACCGAAGCTGTAATTACAGTGCCTTTGTAAGGGCTAAAACCCTGAGCTCCTGTCCAAAAAGAGTAGTCCACATCAGAAAAGCTATAGGCTATGAACTATCCTCTGCTCCATAAGAAAAACACTTTGGCCACTCCAGATCAGAGTTAAAGTGCAAACCAGCACATACGTATTGCAGATAACTGGTAAGCCTTTGCTGCCCACCAAGTTAACTCTCAGTTTACTCTCAAGCTGTGATATTCCGATATTGCATAATTGCCATTTCCTTCCCAGTCTCTAACTGATCTTCTCCATACAAAACCGAGGGAAGTCCTGGACACAGATCACTCCCAAAAAGTGGCACTGATGAGAGTTTGTTCCTTAACAACCCTGTCTGGTCCTAACCAGCCCTCCAACAATATCTCATGAGGCCTCATACTGACAAACACCTGCCATAAGCCCTCCTGGCACACCCCTTGTTATGGAAATACCACTCTGGTGGGCTGCAACTCACACCTCAGGTAATTTCTGATGCTAAAACCAAAATAAATAAAAAAAACCCACACAGAAAAGCGAAGATCACATCTGAGAGTCCAAGGGCCCAGAAAAGACCCAAGAGGACAAGTGCTTCATCATGTGGATACAAGGGAAACCACCAGGCTGCTGTAAAGGAACCAGCTCTGAGCAGGTTGTAAACAGGCAACTTTTCCTGTGGACCAGGCATCATTCCTGGGGGAGGATGCATGTAGCAGGATAGATGCAGCCTCAAGGGAAAGCCTAGTGCAGAGAAAATTAGGGAAAATAACCTGACAGTACAGATGCATCTATATGTACACAGGCCTCAGATGAGCAGTGTGCTCTTTGCCTTATCCATGCAGCAGTACATAGGCAGCCTGCAAACTGCCCGAAAGCAGCTGGTTATGGCATGTACAAGCCCACTGGCCTTGCTAGGGATCTGGAGTCCTGCCGGCTACAAAGAATCTTAGAATCATAGAATTGTCTAGGTTGGAAGGGACCTTTGAGATCACTTAGTCCAACCATCAACCTAACTGATAAAAAACAAGTCATCACTAAACCATGTCACTGAGCACTTTGCCAACTCATCTTTTGAATACCTCCAGAGATGGTGCCTCAACCATTCCCCTGAGCAGCCCATTCAATGCTTAATAACCCTTTCAGTGTAAAAAAATTTTCCTAATATCCAATCTGAACCTCCCCTGGTGCAACTTGAGGCCATTTCCTTTTGTCCTATTGCCTGTGACGTGGGAGAAGAAACCAATCCCTGCCTCCATTCAGGCAGTTGTAGAGATCAATAAGGTCTCCTCTCAGCCCCCTTTTCTCCAGGCTGAACAACCCCAGCTCTCTCAGCCTCCCCTCATACGGCTTATTCTCCAGACCGCTTACCAGCTGCGTTGCCCTTCTCTTGACAAGCTCTAGAACCTCAATGTCTTTTTTGTGGTAGGGGACCCAAAACTGTACACAGTACTCAAAATGGGATCTCACCCAGCCTGACTAGAGGGTGATGATCACCTCCCAAGTCCTACTTGCCATGATGTTCCTGATAGAGGCCAGGATGCTGCTGGCCTCGGCCACCTGGGCATACTGCTGGTTCATATTCAGCCAAGAGTCAACCAGCATCCCCATGACCTTTTCTGCCAGGCAGCTCTCCAGTCACTCTTCCCCAAGCCTGTAGTGCTACATGGGTTGTTGTGTCCCAAGTGCAGGACCCGGCACTTGGCCTTATTGAACCTCATCCCATTGACCTTGGCCCATCAATCCAGCCTGTCCAGATCCCTCTGCTAAGCCTTTCCACCCTCAAGCAGGTCAACACTCCCATCCAACTTGGTGTCGTCTGCAAACTTAATGAGGGTAAACTCAATCCCCTCATCCAGATCATTGATAAAGATGCTAAAGAGATCCAGCACCAATACCAAGCCCTGGGGGACAGCACTCCTGACTGGCTGCCAACTGATTAACTCCATTCACCACCATTCTCTGGGCCTAGCCCTCCAGGCGGTTTTTAACCCAGCACAGAGTACTCCCATCCAAGCCATGGGCAGCCAGTTTGTCCAGGAGAATACTGTGGGAGGCTGTATCAAAGGCCTTACTAAAGACCAGGTAAACAACATCCAGCCAACATCCATAGCCTTTCCCTCATCCAGCAACAAGGTCACTTTGTCACAGGAGGAGATCAGGTTTGTCAAGTAGGACCTGCTTCTCATGAACCCGTGCTGGCTGTACCTCATCATTTGGATGTCCTTCATGTGCTGCATAATGGCACTTAGGTTGATCTGTTTCATGACCTTCACAGTCACCGAGGTAAGACTGACAGGCCCCTGGTTCCTCAGATCATCCTTCCAATCCTTCTTGTGGATGGGTGTCATGTTTGCTAGGCACCAGTCAGCTGGGACCTCCCCAGTTTGTCAGGACTGTTGGTAAACGATGGAAAGTGGCTCAGTGAGCGCTTTCACCAGCTCCCTCAGTACCCTCAGGTGGAAGCCATCTGCCCCCATAGACATAGAGAGGGGCAATCTTGCAGAATTCACAGCCACATTTGCAGGCTCCCGTGCATAGCAAGCAAGTACAGTTTTTGAAGCAGTTTTGTGCAGTCAGCATAGACACAGCCTATGAGTTTGGAGCCTGGATCTCTAATTGGGATAAAAACCTGTTTTCTGAGCGTAATGGTGATTCACTGTTCCTTCCAGAACCTGGTACCACAAATCACCCACAAAGTACAATATTTTCTCACCTGCTTTTCTTTCATGTCCAAAAGCCAGTTCTGAGATAGGAAGCAAATATTAGCCAAGCAATGATAGTTAATCAGTTGCTTTGTCAGTTTTTCCTGTATTTCTGTTTGCACATAACCTCACAGAGATAATGGGAACCTATATCTTTATTCCTAGTCAAATCACAATTATTACTAAGTGAAAATATCTTCTTTCGATCAATGTAGAGCTCTTCATCTGAAAAATAAGTTAGACTCATGTGTATTTTAGAGGAGAAACTTTATATGTATGTCATACAGGAAGGTCGCACTTACTTAGGAATTTCCACTTAGGAGAACAGAAAAATACAAGGATTTTCTCTTTGTAGAGCTGCACCTACCATTACTTCCTTATTGTGCAACAGACCTGGTGGGCAATTCAGGGCAAAGTCCCTGGGGCACAGACCTTCTCTTTGATTTCAGTGAAAGTTATACATCAAAATGTCTCTGGAAAAAAAAAAAAAACACACAAAAAACCAACCACAATACCAACCTTTGTCTCTCAGAAGTCTGTTCTTCAGAGCCCTTCTCAAATCCAGCCTAATTTAACTGTTGTGTTTACTACAGCAGAGACTATTGTTGTTATTACTCAACAGAGAGATAGATGATCCAGTTCATCTGCTCTCTAAAGCTGCTGGCTCTATTCAAAGTTATTGGAGTCAAATATTATTTGATCACGCTTGGTGGTATGAACATAATTCTCTATGTCTCCGTTTTCCACCTACATTTGGAAAAGATAGTGTTTCCCTGCTTCAGAGACATGTTTTGAGATTAAGAAAAAGAGGGACTCAACTATTACAGGAACAGGAACCACAATAAAAATGAAAACATAAAGGCAAAAGAGAGTATTTTACTTGTCTCAGCTTAGTAGGCCAATCACAGGATGAAGAACTGAATGTAGGTTACGTATCTTGGTTGTATCAAATAGTCATAGAATCATAGATTGGTTTGGGTTGGGAAGGACCTTAAAGATCATCAACTAATATATTTATTCCAGCCGATGTGAGAATTTCAAATTCTCTCTGAATTCTTCAGAACATTCCTAGGACAGGTGTATGACTTACATTTTCTTCAAACAACAACAAAGCCTAAAAAGAAGATTAAAAATGGGGCGTAGTACCTAATCGTGCTAACTTGACAGAACAGTTCAGGCAGAAAGTACTGCACTGCACGTTACATTTTGCAAGTCTAATGTAAAAACGTTTCTGTTCTTTGCCTGCAGACACGATAAGACTCCAAGCCTCATGGAATCAGCATTCCAGTGCATGTCGTCCAGTACCCTATATACTGTGGATTTAGCAAAGCTTGCCTAAAGCTTGTTAAATCCCCCCTCCCACCAAACTATCTATTTCTGAAATAAAGCCAAAAAGATGGAGAAAATTTTAATTCAAATTCATCCTGTGATACAAGAACATAACGGCTAATATTCCTTTTTTGTTTTTTTTTTCTGAAGGTGGCTGCAAACCGGTTCTTTCTCAAGCTAACCAGCCTGGACTTCTTTGGTTATAGGGTCATACTGCAGGGAAACAAGCAAGTTAGGGTGGGCAGGTTTCTTCGGTAAATTGCTGTGTAACAACTGACATTATGAAATCCTACTGTTTCACAATATCAATGTCCAACATAGCCCTGTTCTACTCGGTTAATCTCTTTACAAATTACTTGCACTTTTCCCCCCTTCAAATGATTCACATTCTTATGCAATATATTTTGGTGTCATCTATCATATAGCCCATCTTTTCGGATGACATTATGCAAATACTTTCATTTAATCCCTTTATCAGTAGAATGTCAGGTTAGTGTTTTAAAAACCATCCCTCTGGGCTATGTCTGAAATAAGAAAGTGTATGAGAAATGTTAACACCTAGTTTTAAAATGATGTTACTAAGGGTGAGCCACAGTTTTCTGAGACTATAGGAAAGGAGTGTCTTTGTGCAGCAGAATGAGAAACTGAGCACTATTTGCAGAGGACAGAATTTCCTTTACAGCTTTAAAAATACCACTGGAACAAACTGGGTGACTGAGCTGCCAAAACTGAAAATAAAAAAAATATCCATAATGTCTAAAAAGAAATACCTTCAGTAAGAAAGACAAAGAGGAAGTAGACAGCAGGTGAGGTACATACCAGACAGAAGGATGAGAAATTATTTGCCACAGATTCTATGGCTTGGCAGAAGAGCTTGTTACCCTGAAATGCAGCAACCTAGAGACTCTTGGATAAATTAATTGTGTCTAACCATAATCTGCCTGTAAATTCAAAGCCAAGTGAAATCAAGGAAGTATAGTCCTGGTCTGTAAGAAGGGGAAGACAACAAAAAGGCAGAGAGGATGACAAAAAGGGGAGACCATAGATGAGAACTGGCACATATTGTTAGAGTACATCAAAATGCACAAAAACCAAATCTAGAAGAGGCCTAAGTGTACTTATATGAAATACAGACAGCAGTATCAAAATATGCTGGGGTAGTGAATAAGAACCTCATTGCAAGGACACTTAGGGAAAAGCAGTAATTACTTCATTAAAAGGAAAAAGAACGATACCAGAGAGTAGAGTATATTCATACAGCACGGCAAAGAAAAGCAAAAGAAAAGATCTGGGAGAAGGAGGGACAGAGGACAGTCATGCTAGAAAGAAGAGTACCATTGCATTGGGATTGTGATAGATTTGCATAGACAGCTAGCCACGTGTATAAAGGCAGGAGAAACCTTCGTGCAAATTTTTTGAAGAAGAAATAATTGCTCAACAATAACCTGGGGCAATGACAAGGCAGGGGCATGTTACTGCTGACAACAGATAACTGCTCCTTCAAAAGGCATCTCATAAACAGAGCTGGCATGACATTGAAAGTAATTATTTACTTTGGTATTATGCTGCAGATAAATCAGTTTTTAAAAGTAGAAGTTGATACACAATTAGGAAAGACCCCAACCAAATAAGAGTTGTCTTTTCATCTGAGCATCTATTTTTTTAGCACTTCAGTACACTGCAGCTGAAACTCTCAGTCTCGCATTTAGTTCCTGTCCCTTCCCTTAAAAGTGCATCCCATGATGACAATACCTTCTCCTTCAGAAAGATTTGTCCTTCATACATATGTCCTCAGTCCCAGGGAACAGAGACTCGACATGGTCTAAGTCATTAATACCAATCACAACACTTAAAGGCACCTATATAATAAAGACTTAATACAGAAAGGTCCTTGAAACATCTGCTCCACATACCACTGTATCACAGGTCTCAACAACAATAAGACCTTTATTAAAAAAACAAACCCCACTTCTCTAATACCTATACATGCCTCTGGTTGGTGAATATAAATTCAGACCCTTGGCCAGAGGGCACAGGCTCCCAGCTGCTTTTATGACCCTGCATATTCCAGGCAAACTGTTGCCCCTGTAAACTGCACAAGCCTTACGCACTGACGGTCCCAGATGCTCAATGAACAAGGAATGTGGCTAGCTGAGCCAGGAGGTGGCAAGCATTTAGTGACCACTTGACTAAGCATGAACACACCACACTGCACAGAGTTAAGGGACAGGAAAGAAAAATTCTTCAACTCCATGATAAACTCACATCTGAATGATGTGGTCCTCTGCTTCTTATTCTTTCTACCTGTTTTGAATCTCAGCCCAGGGTTGCCTTGATCAGCCCAACACGGTGATGAGAGAAATGGGTTTTCATGGCAGTTCTACTACTATTTTCCTTCTCACAGATACAAAGAGGATCTCTTCCCTGTGTATGGGCCAAGCAAAGTAAAGTGCAATATCTTCAATCACTCCAAAAGCATTTATCACCCTTTGTTCTTCAAAAGGCAAAATCTTCTAGTCTTGGTATGATAGCAAAAAGATTCTTCTTCTTCACATCTTCATCTTTCACCAGATATCACAATGAAGAGGATATGGAAAAGGTAATGGGCCTAAACTTGAACATAAGAATTTCCATCTAAACATGAGGAGAACCTTCTTTACTTTGAGAGTGGCAGAGCACTGGAATAGGCTGCCCAGAGGGGTGGTGGAGTCTCTGTTGCTGGAGATATTAAAAATCCACATGTTCACATTCCTGTGCAAGCTGCTCTAGGTAGACCTACTTTGGCATTGGGATTATGATACATTTCCAGAGGTCCCTTCCATCCCCATATCATTCTGTGATTCGGTGAAAATATATGAGCTGTACTAAGGGATGAGGAAACCTATAGTCTATCAGCTTGATACAGCTGCAGCTGTATGGTTTTATATAGCCATTAGAACTGTGAAATTTTCACATTAATATTAGACATCCCGAAGGAGGCCCATACCATTTATTTCAAAGTCCTTATTGGCTCCCAGGCAAGGAGAACGTTCTCATTATTCTCATGCCTTTCCTGTGGCATGCACACAGGGTTAAACTGACCCTACACATACTCAGTCTCCTTAGAGCATTGCATTACCAGAGCATTAATACATCCAGGACCAAGGTGTGGCCACTGTATCTTCATGCCACCTGACAGTATGCTGTGGCATAGACATGCTGCATTAAGATACAAGGTAGGCTATAGAGGGACTTAACTATAATCAAACAGACTAGATGAGCAGCTATTCACATGAGTAGTCCTTTCTTCTCAGCTACATTTGTCACTCAGGGATCAGTGAAAAGAAAGCTCACATCCAGATAACACTTCATCCTAGAAAATAAAGTCCTCATTTGGTTTTATAAACAATTCAGATGTTGCACTTTGCCATATCTGTAGATATAGATACGTATGCTTTGGGCTTTGCAATGGACATAGTAATCCATTCTGACCAGTTCTGACCAGATACGCACTTTGCATAACGGTAACTGCAAGCAATGCCAAAGCAGCCCCTCTCTCCTAGAAATAAATAGATGGACCACAGGAGAATGTGCGTATTGGGCAGCACAAAGGGGAGTCATGCTCAGAGATGTTCTCTGTAGCTGACTGACCCCAACTGTAACTATAGCAGCAAGCCACATTTCTGCAAATCTCAGAATGGGACAAGCTCTCTGTTACCTGCAGTTGCTATTATGCAGCTCAGCCTGCTTCTCAGAACAAATTAACATACCCCCTTTCAACTTCTGAGACAACTGAAGCAAGAGAGCCTGAAGAAAACAGAGTGGCCCAAGCAGCCCACCCTCTCCCTGCCCTGGGGATCCTTGAGCAAGGAAAGCTTTCCTACAATAATGTTCACACTATAACATGCACACTGATTGCTTTCCCTGCTGTTAACTACTGCAGGCTTTCTATAGGCTCCGGAGTTTATTAGTCCAATCCATCCTCAGCTGCAGTGGATTTAATCCAGTCATAGAGAGAGCACAGGTAATGACCCCTCTATTAAGGCACTTACCAGGGCAAATGCCTCATTTTCAGTCTTTTGTAATACAGCCAAATTTCAAGTGTCTGAGCTCAGTGCTTGCCTTAATGTTTTTTTTAAGGCTCAGGAGGACCAGAACAATTTTTTGTTGCTGTTGCTTTGAGAGCAAGCTTAAAGGAGAACAGACAGTTCTCCTGAATGCTATTTTTTTGGCAGAATTCTGAACAGCCTCACTGTCTTTCAGAGGAACCTGACATTCAAATGAACCTAGTGCAGGGGCTGAAAAAATATTCCTTGTTGATCTGAAAAAGAAGAAAAAAAATATATAATAAATAAACCAAACCTGATCCAATTTGTCCAAGTTATGAATTCACCTTTTGTAGAAAAATATCAAAGTCACTCATACAATGATAGAGGAAAGAACAGGAGTCTCTAATGCCCAGACCCCGAGGTGAGCTACTGACCCACACCACCTCTCAGGTACCTTCTGACAAATCTCTGCACCTGGTTAATCCTGCTGCAGCTGCAGAAGATGGTTCTGCTACCTCCCCCTACCCCCTTCCCCTGCAACAGTTTAGCGCCCCTAAAATGGAGTCAAAGGAACAGAACATGCGTCCTCCACCCCATGCCAGTTCACAGTCCAGTGTAACTCATGACTGAAAACTGGTTTGTGCTAAAACGGCTCCCTTTGAACTGGAGCGGTAAGACTTGAATAAGCCCATTTTCCGGTCTGCTATCTGCCAGCCTGGCACAAACTTCTGACAGAACCGCTGTGATAAATAGCAGAGAAGGTGGGGAAGTGATAACATCTTGAATTGCTGTAGGTTGAATTGCACATGAACACGAGTTGGAGCACTCAGGAAAGCTTGCAAATGTAATTCAGAACACACGGCTTAGTACCAAGGGCTTGTTTACACGACTGAATGTATTTAGACTGAGATAGTGTCAACTTTAAGAGAGAAATAGATCTTTTCTCAGTCAGTTTTTGGATAGACTCTCCTATTTCAAAACAGATGTGATTTAGTCTGAATTAGTTTAAGTCCATTCTGATTTGAGCTAAGTTAATTCAAAAAGAAGACATTTATCAGTGGAATTAGAGCACCTGCCTAGAGAATGCATAGCTATTAATAGATCTCTATGTAGACAAGTCTGGAGCAATTTCTCAAGACACATATCAAAAACAGGTAAGAATGTAGCACCAGAGGAAATGATGGTAAAAAGGAAAGAGAAGCAGAGAGAAAACCCAAGTCAGAAAACCCCAGAATTATAATGTTCACTTATCTAGCCATTAATTGCTGTAAATGGACTTCTTCACATGCCTTTCTGAACAGTCAAGAGCAATATCTGCCAAAAATTCTGCAAGATTCTGCTGGCGGAACCTGTTTTTTCTCTACAGGTTGGATTTCAGCTGCTCCCTGAAGGTAAATGAGTGTCACACCATAAACTTGACAAGGACCCATCTGCATGTCTGCATATTAAAAACTCCATCCTCTTCCCATAAGACATACCCCCAATCACTGTTTTAGTGGAACAGCAGCTAATTTCCAATAGCCTGTGGAAGCTTGCCATTGGGTTTGGAATTCTCTGCCAGGCTGGTTTCTGCCAGTTTGTGACAGTATTTTTGCTGCTTTATCATTATGATCTCACCAGGAGTCTGAAGCAATGGCAAAATGTATTTACACAGAAATAGACCCCTTTTCTTCACAAATACACTATATAACATCAGAATAGTTCATTTTGACTACGAGAAAATTAAGTTCACCATCACGAATGATTCTGTGTACTTCTCAATAAGGATCATCAATGAATCCTCAAGATTTTCTGTTTCAGTTTATAAAGAACATCATTAACATCCTAGTCAAATAGGATCTCAGTTCCGATCTTTTCAGTTTTTTAATTAAAAAGTAGATCTTCACCTTTCTTACATATTAGGTTATAAACTCAAAATGGAAGTAGAAAATCTGCCCCTCCTTTAAAATGCAACAATAGTTTCTCAACTCATTAGTTTTTATTTTAACTGAAGTAACACTGCTCCCCGGGCTGCTTAAAAACAGGGGTGAAACACCCATCTTATACATCTTGTTCAGTACCTGCCCACCTGGACTCTGTTCTCATTGTCAGATGCGTATCAGAGAGAGGTCAATAGAGCTCTACCAGTGCATGTCTGAGGAGAAAGTAGAATAGCTCTCACCATCTGTAGATACCAAGACAACCTGAAAATTCTGATAGGCAAGTTCTGGCAGTTCTTGGCCTGACACTTTGGGAGGTTTCTTCCTCCAACTGTCCACCACATCACTCTGCTGGTAGTACCATGCAGGAATACAGCAAAAAAGTGTGACACTCACCAAGACACCTCCACTCACGTTTCAGCATCTCAGCTTAAGCAGCTGGAAGACATGATATCTGCATGTAGAATGTGCTGCCCTTTTCTTACTGACTCTCTGGCTGGGTGGGGACTGGCAGGTGGGACACAGTGAAGTAGAACATGAGGCAGGACCAGTAGTGGAGAAATGCCAAGGACTGCAATGGCCCCCACATGAGTGAAAACAATGGACTCAAGCCTACGTGAAACAGGGTGTGCAGGGAAGGGAGTGGAAGCACCTGATACAACACATTTCTGAGAAGAACAAGGCACAGAGTGAAATGAGTCTCAAAAGGTGACTCACACTTGCTTCCCCAGCTGGTTTAGCTGAACTCGGCTGCGGTACCTGAGCCAAGGTAAAGCCACCTCACCCAGCCCAGTACCACTGCTTTCCAATGGCGGAGCACATGGCAGGTGTCAGACCACAGGAAGGGAAAAGCTGAGAGATGCTTCCCATTTCCCTGCTACACACACACCAAATGCCATATAGATATTATACAAACAGCTTCCCTTCTGTCGGATGTGCTTGCACCTGTTATAATCTAATTAGGAGGAAATTGGACTTCTTTTGCTCACATCATAAACACAGGCAACATAAACATATAAATCTTTCTCTTAAATTCCTTTTTCTTCTTTCTGAAATGCCAGAGGACTGCCCTGTGAACCCAATGTGCAATTCTCTTTTGCATAGCATGATGAATAATGGATCAAGCTTATATCTAAACAGATGAAAATCACGCCTTTCTGAAATCTATTCACTGCTTCACGCACCCCAAATCCTCCAGGTGCTATACATTTCAGCTGTCATAAATCCATGTAATGTTCCTGTGCATGACACTATTCATTTAGACCACCAATTTAGTTAAAATGACAGATGTGAAAAAAAAAAACACTTGTAACCAAACAACTCCCCAGCGATCACACAGCTGCTGATGCTGAAGGGACTCTCTGCTTTATTCAGCGATAGTCAGGCACTTCCATCCACATTTACCACCTGCTGTCAATATAATGTCAGGTGGAGCTGTGCAGTTCTCACTCAGCTTACTTTTATTCAATCCATTCTCCTTGAGGTTGTTGCAAGCAAATTAAGTGCACCCATTGCCCCTGTGGCTTCTAGGAATCTCCCTGCTGTTGCATCAGGGCCCACAGACCAACCCTTGAAGATGAGGAAACCTAGCAGCTGATCCTCATTTCATCTCTTTCTTTTCAAAAAGCTTTTGTGTGTATCAAGAAAAATTCAGTATTAAAACAGAGAATAGGACAACATGCTAAACAGAGGGTATTTATTACCCTTATCTCTAAAGTCTAGATGCCACCACTCACACTAGAGTGCAACAGTCCATATTCTCCAAGTAGAATAATAGAATCATAGAATTGTCTAGGATGGAAGGGACATTTAAGATCATTGAGTTCAACCATCAACCTAACACATCTTTTGAATACCTCCAGGGATGACGATTCCACTACTTCCCTGGGCAGCCTGTTCCGATGCTTGATAAGCCTTTCAGTGTAAAAATTTTTCCTAATATCCAATCTAAACCTCCCCTGGAGCAACTTGAGGCCATTTCCATCTTTGGGCATTTCTCCAAGTAGTTTAGGGACCTTCTGAAACTCCGTTAGACAAGGAATAGAAAATCGGGCTATTAGGCCCTTATTCAGCGCTGCCCTTAAGCAAATGCTTATGACCCATTAATGTATGTAGCCAAGTGCTTTGATGAATTGGGTCTTTAAACAACAAGGAAGCCGTATTTTAAAGTGGCACCACATATCTCCAAAATGAACATATGGCTCTTAATGTTTTCTGAAAGGCTTTTGTTTTACAATATGCATCAATTTATTGTGCGGTATCCAGTTTTTCTTGATTTTTAACATAATGAAAGTCATCAGGAAAAGCTAAGTTTGCTTTTCTGATAGAATGAGCAAAATGTCTTCAGATTATATTTCTCTTTGGCATGCAACAAACAACCAGAGGATGTGCTTTCTTCACAGAGAATTCACCATTGTCTTGGTATGAAATGAGAGAAATATATGCTTTTCTGTTCAAATCACTATAAATCAGCTTTCATCGTGGACTTTGTGCATAAAATTAGCCTGCCCAACCATGTAAACAAATAAATGAATCAATGTAACATTGTTTTTATATGGCATAATGTCATCACTCATTAGTTATTTATTTCTGCATGTGTTTTGCAGTTTGATAGACAAGTTGTGCATGGGGAAAAAAAGCCACACTCTTAAGACTTTGGCACCTACAGCTAAGCTATTAAGTTAATATTAATGTGTCAAAATAAGTAATCAGCAAATCTGAAAATCAGGTCATTCATTTTTGTACCTAAATATAGACCTAGATGACTAACTTTAGGCATTCACATGTTGAAAAATGTTCATCCAAATGTGTCATCAGGGAGGGCTGAATAGATTTCTAGAAGAAACACTTGAGAGAAAAATTCTAAATGATAACAATTTAGATGATAAACAGTATTATAATTTATTATTCATAAAGTTCTATTGGTGTGCCTGACATTCTAAAGGCAAGAGAAAAAATACAGCTAAATGTGCTATTCTAAATATACTTTAAAGACTAGAACTGAGGCTATAAAGATTTAGAACACAATGACTGTTGTTCAGCAGATTGTAGTATTTTTCTGAGGAAAGGATTTGTGCAGAGATTTTTCTCCTCTGCCCTGTGAAAATAAAGGGTAACATGATACTTGTGAACTTAGGAGCAGACACAAACATCATCAAACAACATTTTCCAGCTTAAACCTTGTTCCATAAATATATTTAGATGCCTAATTTCTATGTCAACATCCAGCTTGGGTGCAATCCAACTTCCTGCAAGGAAGCAGGGCTGGGATTAATCTTTAGCATCGGTAGAGAGAAAGGCAATTCCAAAGGGTGATTTACTTGATGCTAAGGTAAGCGTCTTAGAAAGATCTGTGATATGACTCTCCTCGTGTTAATTAGAAAGGAAGAAAGACAACTAGTTTCAACTGTACATCCGACTTTCAGAGGTAAAATAAATCCTTTTCTACATCAAGGTTCTGTATTTCTTTTAGACTGAAGCACGCAAAAATTCCAGCATTGGTAAATGCTGAAATCTAGGAATATTCAGCACCCAAAAATCCAATGACTTTCTATAAAAATGCAAAACCCCTCATGACCAGGAATAAGGTATTTTAGCAGAGACTTTTAAAGGGCCAACAAACATTTGCAAAGGGCACAGTCACACTCTTGACAAAGTGAAAAACAAGTGTTCATTTGGCCAGAGGGGAACAGGTATGAGCACTGAGAAAAGATGTGCTCCTTTTTAAAGATGTGTTAAACAACTCATATATTCCTGGAGAATCCCATTCCTGGCAGGCTGTGAAGCAAGCAGATAGTGACCATCTGAGTTTCATTCTGTGCCAGTTTCTGTATCTGGCATCCCAGACAGTTAGTATAATGGGTTGCTCTTCCTAAGGATCTAACTGCACCAATGAAGAGCTACTGATCAACTTTAAATGCAAAATAAAATACATTATAGCAGGGGCATTCATAGAAATAACTTAATGATAACTGCCCATTTTGCAAAGAGGAAGATGGATGTTGTTTAACAGGGTCTTTTTTTCAGTAAAACACCCATTTCTGTCCCTCTAGCAAAATGTGTCGTCATATGTTACAGAGAACCCATTCCTTTTGTGTCTAGGGAGAAAACAGTTTCAGTGTAAAAATTTCCCATGAAGACAGCAATGAGGCCAGAATCTGGAAAGCACTTTAAATATACACGCTTGAATTACATTTAAGAAAAAAATGTTTACAGATTAAATTCCATCTGTGCTACAGCTCCCTGAAATGAGAATGGCAGTAAACCACCTCTGAGTCTATCCTCAGCAGTGACTCTTGTGTTCCAGTGTTGAACAGTACATCTTTTGAGTCTGGTCAACACAGGTAGTAAAGCTGAGGCTCAGGCTCTTTAACTATAAATGACGCAGCCACCAAGTACTTTCATTAAGAACAGAAGCATGAGATGGTTCAGAGAAGGTCAAGTCTGTCTATGTGAAACAGGCTAGAAGGAATCCCATCTCTCTCTCTCCCCACTGGCGGTGAAATCTAGAGGAAAGCTGTCTAACTATTTAAGGCTAGACACCTAACTTCTAGACAGTTACGTTTAGGTAAGATCAATGCAGGGCATAGCCGACAGCAGGGAATAACCCTAAAGCACCAAGGTCTAAAAGATGTGCTGAAAAGTTAAATGAAGTTGGCTGTGCAGAGGCAACTTAGCTCCTTGCTGCCTCATCTGCTGTGTTCCCCTCTTGGTCCTGCTATGTTAAGCCTTTCACCCTTAGTCCACAAGATCAGAGCAGGTTCCCCAAATGGTAGCCAACCAGAAACCTATGTGATTTTGACCTGGATCTGAGGGCCAGACAGAGCAGAAATAGCATCTCTAAGTTTAAGAGAGATATGTTTTCCTGAAACAAAAGTAGTTCTTACAATCTGCTTTCTGAAACAAGTAATAAAAAGACATTCAAACTTCAGTAGTAGCGAGGCGAACCAATGTATGAGACGTATTTAACTAGCTTCACCACTACAAAACAACATGTAGAAGCCAGCTACCAACATAACACATCTAAACAACCCATGCTTCTGAAAAGCACAGGCTGTCAGTGCTTTTCTGACATCTCTAGACTTCTGCAGGACTCCTACCATGCCAGCAGTGCCTCTCTCTTTGTACAGTGCGTTTCCCACCAGCAGGTCATACTCCAGTAGTGTAGGGGTGGTGCGATGGATACAATGCCAGCTGCTGACCACCCTTGTCACCAGCAAAATTGACTACCTTTCCACTGCTCCAAAGCAGTCCCTGGTGAGAAACCCCTACTGGGACTTGTCATTTTGATAGAAGGCATCAATGACCTGCTTTTTCCCCCTGACACCTCTGGCAGAAGTCCCACTCTTCCTTCTGTTGTCACTATAAACCCTTTCGAGAAACATTAAACTCTCACATTCTAGGAGTCCTCCCCACTCAGGCCCTCCTTGTAAGCAGGGTGAAATAGCAGTAATGAGACTGAATAAATCTCTGATGCAGTATATATCACTTTCCTTAGGACTGCTCAACAGCAAGCACAACAAGAGGTTTCCATCCTGCAGCCTCCATCATCCTCAGCATTTAGGTCCAGCTAATCTAGGCCAGAACAAATATCATGTGTCAAATTTGGCAAAGCCGCCTCCTCCCCATGACAAAATCAATCAGAAAAACAACTGATCTCACAAACAGAAAACACTGTTTGAAAACTGTAATGATATGTTTACTGTAAGCCTATTAGGGAGAGCATAGAGAAGTTGTATTTAATTACATTATATATTTTACTAACTTTTCTCATTTTATGGACTGGACAATTTTTGACCACTTACAAAGGCAAATATTCTTCCTTAACCTACACAGCATTGATGGGCAAAGAGAAAAAAGAGGATGTTTGCAGTTTATGGGTACATCTGGTGGTGCTGCAGCTCATGAGCCAAATTGGTATTATTTAATTGAGTGCCATCTACCACCAGTTAAATACAATCCCCACAGTCCCCATGTTAAAGAGCTTGAAACTGGGCATGTTTGAATCAGGGTTGTAAATTTAGCCCTTCTCATCTTTTCAGCCATTCAAAAAGAAAATTGTAATTTATAACTGTAATGGGTTATTCTGCTACCAAGCAGCTGGATGAAAAGGAAGGAGTCTTCATATTTGTAGGGCCTTCACAGTTAGAGCATGTAACCTTAGTGACCTGCAACATCAAATGAGAAAAGACAAGCTCAGTCTTTCAGCTTTTAGCTTTAAGCACTCTGAATCTACAATTAGCTCAATTCTGAGCATCTGGTCTTTTTAACCCCTTACATTCAAAGGTCATTTGATCTTTCAGCCATCAAGATTTGTCAATAGGACAGACATAATTTCATACTCAGTAAGAATGGGGAACAGGTTGTGAAATTAGCTATAATGGGTTTATATGTTTTTCCAATCCTTCCCTTTATTTACAGTGTTATTGAAACGTGAAAAATAACTAAAAAAATTAATTCTGACCACTTGTATGACACCTCTTCTAACAAATGTGTATGACAGAGTTTACATATGCTGGTAAGAGTTACCAGTTTATCATAGAAATACAAGGTTGGAAAGAACCTGCAAGATCATCTAGTCCAAACAACTTCCTATCACCAATACTACACACTAAGCTACTAAATCATGTCTTGTAACACCCCGTCCAGACAGTTCTTGAACACTGCCAGGGACTGCGACTCCACCACCCCCCTGGGCAGGCCATTCCAGAGCCTGACCACTCTTTGGGAGAAAAAGTTTTTTCCTGACATCTAATCTAAAACTCCCCTGGCACAACTTGTGGCCATTCCCTCAATCCCATCGTTAGATATCTGGGAGAAGAGGCCGACCCCCTCCTCTTCAAAACCTCCCTTCAGGAACTTGTAGAGTGTGATGAGGTCTCCCCTCAGAGTTTACAGGTAACTCGGACTGACTTTGTCTTTCCTTCAAGCATTTATCATAGAGGTTAGTTTAGTCTGACTGGTTTGATTTGAGCCACTGCTACTTTTCTAACTCAGGTTCTGGTACTGATGAAAGCAGGTCCCAGCTGCCACTGAGCTCAACAGCAGAGTCCTGAGCCTGTACAAATAATTGGCTGAGAAGCAATTGTAATTATGTATTTTCACACTAATATTCTGGGTAGATGGGAATCCACCTCTCAGAATCCCAATGCAAAATTTAAATTGAAACTTCGATACATTTCGCTGGTATCAGGTCCAGTGCATCTGTTTGGATCTCTGCTCAAGACGAGTGACAAAATCCAGGTTTCTGTCCCAGCTTTTTAAAACATTGATCTTTCTGAAACAAAGTCTGGGTATCTTGGTGTCTGGGATTCATTTTAGACATATCTTTAATCCTCCAATATTATGAAAGTATTTTTGTGACTCTGCTTTAAACACCTGTCGTGGTTTCAGCCAAAATTACCAAAACCAGACTGACAGATGGCCCTTCCTCCCCTCAAGAAAAAGGGAGAGGAAGAGGATAAGGAGATGTACAAGTTTAGAATGAACTAAACTGCTGTAATGAAGTATTAATACTAAATTTAATACCAAAAAAANCTTCCAACCCTCCAACTGGGCAAATAACAAAATTACCTGACCTTAGTTTTTATAGCAATAAGTCTAAGCAAGAGCCTCTCTGCACCTTTCCATGGTATAATAAGGTCTTATCACTGTGAGAGTGAGCACTTCCTGAACAATATGCTGTTCATTTCAGCGTTTAGTTAGTTAGAAGAGGCCCAGCTAAAAAGGTAAAACTGTAAAACAGAAAATTGATTTGTTTTACCTCACACCAGGACAACACCCATCCAGCCTGCATGGAAATGAACTCTCAGATTTATACTCTAAAGCTGGTAACTGTAAAATATACACCACTCTTACAAACATTTAGGCTTTATTTATCTAACTCATTGAAGTTAATCAGACTATTAGGTGCACAACTTGAAGCACTTGAGTTCAGCACCTTATTTAGAAGGCTGGGAAAGAAAGAACCAATTTCACCTAGCTTGAGACAACTCACTAAGGTAATAAATAGGGAATTCAGTAATCTTAAATGATTTTATACAATGGAGAAAGCAAAGAAGATATCTCCAGAGAGCAATTCATGTTAAATCACCCTTAACTGGCATTGTCACACACCCCCAGTCCAATACTTCTGTGCAGGATTCATAAATAATACCAGAATCGAGTCATCTTTTTCAGCTGCTTCTTGATTACCATTCACACCAGAATTAGCATATCAAGGTAGGAAGAAATGCATGAATATTTATTGTCTCCATTCTTACATGGAAGTTTAAACGAAAAATTTGCAAGAATGTGAGGGACATGCCTACAAATATTATTTATATGCTTAAGCAAAACCTTTGAGCTAAAATTCTGATGGCACAGTGATGACTTTGAAGGAGTAAGAAAGACGTGTCTATGAGCATGTTATTTCTGTGAGATAACACTGAAATAAAGGCAACAATTACCTTAATTGACTGTACTGACAATGCATGCAATCCATGGAGCCCTTGAAAACAGGCAGCCAGGAAACAAGGGGCAGATCGCAGCTGAAGCCAGCTGAACAATGGCACAGCACATGTGCCAGCCAGGCAAGCAGTGCCCAGGAGACATTTTGGCACTGTGGGGACATGTGAACTCCCAGGACTTTCTTACTTTCACCTTGAAAACTTTCAGAGGGGCAAAACTCCCAACCACTGCTCAGTGGCTCCTCCCCATCACCAAGCCCTCCTTCCTCCCAGTCACTGGCCCACTGGCCAGGACAGCTCTACCGACATGTATGCTCCTGTCCAGGTTTAGGGTGGAAACCAGTCTGTCTCCATTATTCTGCCCATTAAACAGCCATGCATAACCATACACACTACCTCAGCATCATGTGACCTTTCTCAACTGCTCCTGTAACTTAGAAAAGACTGGGAAATATGGTGTATGGCTATAAGACTCTCTTCAGTTTTTTGAATGGAAAGGAATGTGTCTAACTCAGGAGGTTTTCAGAGGTGTCCACCTTTCTCAGATAGCCATCTTTCTCACAGAATCTTAGAACTGACTAGGCCAGACGGGAACTTTAAGATCATCTAGTCCAACCATCAACCTAACTCTGACAAAAAATCATCACTAAACCATGTCACTAAGAACTATGTCAACCCATCTTTTCAATACCTCCAGGGATGGTAGACTGATCTTTCTCCACTGATTAGAGATAAGCAAGGTATCTCCTGCAGGAGCAGGACAGAGTTACTCATCCCTCCCAGGATTAGGTAGCAAAATCTTAAGCGTATCTGCACTCAAGTTTGGTAAGCACCATAATCATACTGGATCTCACCTCTAAATATTGATGCCCCATCCCTGGAAGTGTTCAAGGCCAGGCTGGATGGGCCTTTGAGCAGCCTGATTTAGTGGGAGGTAATCTTGCCTGTGGCAGGGGGGTTGGAACTCAATAATCTTTAAGGTCCTTTCCAACCCAAATCATTCTATGATTCTAGATTTCACAGGGGTACAATAATGTTTTATCTCATCATTTATGATTTTCCCATCACGGAAAATCCCCAGCTGATTCCTGCATTTTTCCTAGTAACCTGTGAATGGATTAAAAATAATGCTATGTATTCATCACATTGAAGCAGCTGGTCCACCTCAGATGAAGCAGCATCTGTGTTGGTTCCAAGAGTGGCAGGTACAGGCAGTATGGGAAAAGGGATTTTTCCAGGAAGGAAACAGGAGGAGAAGAGGGAACACAGAGAAGAAAAACAGAACAAGGAGGGGGAGATGAGATAGAACATCACTGAAAGCAACTTTTACTGCAGTTTAAGATTAATGATTGCTCATCCACAGGCACTCGACAATCTAAGGTAAGTGGAAAAAACTGGAGATGCTACTCAATAGCCAGTGTAACCCTGTGCAGATATAAAAAGCAGTTCGCTGATGTTCCCACTCAGACATATAAAACCAATGTGATGTATGTAGCTTTTAAGTGTTGGTGCGGTATAAAAGTTTTATTGCTGCTTTGGCTTCAAGAAAGCTACAAACCTCAGTGTAGGAATTGCAAGCCCCTGTAAAAATGGTTATGAAAGGCATTTTTCCTAATCACGTTAGCAAACCCTTCTCTCCATTTTCCCTCTCATTAAAAAGCTTAAATATTTTACAGCTATAGTGTGCGGGCTTATGTCCAGATTACCCTTCATTAAATGACTTTTACAGTAGCTGGATACAAGCCTTGTCTATTATTACACACCAGCTAATTATGTCTCCTTTGTTTTCATTTCATCATTTTAAACAAAGCTTTTAAGGACCCGGCCACTCTGTGAGAGGGTGTTGCCAAGCTGAACACATTTCCAGCAAATCCCAGCTGGGCTGCATTCATTTCATCTGATGATCTTTGCAACATGAAGTAGCTTTCTGGGATATAAAAAAAAAAAAAAAAGAGGGGAGAAAGGCAGAGAGAGAGAACAGGGAAGAAGGAGAAGAAAAATAACAACAATAACAACAATGTCCAACCTACAGTGATCTTCTGGTTGTTTGGTGCAAAGACGACTTCTCACTGGGGAAAAATCCAGCAGGATGTCAGTGAAGAGTGAAATATGGTGTACAGTGATTCTAAATATCATAGCTAAGCTGTGTGAACGACCGGTTCTATCAGGCATTTTCTGGTTTCTGACAGCATTGCTGTTTTCAGATTACTCTAGTAATGTTTCCAAAGTGTATTATTATATTCATGGCAAGAAGAAGGGGAGGAGGCTTGAAAATTACTTCCCTCCTGGCAACGAATTGTCATTTAGGTCCCACATTGAGCCAGCTCTTTGCATTGCCTGGGAAGCCAAGGGAGCCAGCAAAAAGATATGATTTCCCCAGAGCTGGGGGGCCAAGGGAAATGATCAGGCATCTGAAGCCTCCCCAGGGTGCAAAAAGCAATAGCGATAAGCTTTGCTAAAGAGAAATATTTTTCAGTATCTGTGAAAATAACATTTAAATATTATTTTAATTGCTCCTTCTCATCCACAATGCACTGAATAATCAAAATAATCAGATCGGGAATGATAATACGATTCACTATGCGTATTTGCATTATATTGTTCTGTGTGAACAGCACGTAAGATGGCTGGCCCTTGCCCCACAGAGCCTAAAAACCAACATGTGACACGATGCAGAAGCCAAATGAGAAAGGAAGCTGTGAAGCACTTCACAGGAGTCTCAGTCTTCCTCCTGGTCTCATGGGCATTCTGTAACTCTCCCTTAACTTTTTGTTGTTGCTGTCCTTCCATCCTTTTAAGACTTCCTGATGATGTAGCTTTCTAGCCTTCCTTGAGTAGATGGTATTCAACTAGCCCACAGAAGGAAGTTTTGCATGTTCCTGCTATCCACATTCTGTGGGTTTGGAAGTCTCACCCTTGACTCTCTATATATTCTCAGTTTCGGCCACACATGAAGCCTTCTAGGACTTAGTGGGCATAAAATCCCAAAAGACAGTATGTTTGAACATCTTCCATTGCCATCGGTCTAGAAGTTCTTAAGGGACTGTGATAACCTTTCTAAAAGTTTTTAGAAAAATATGTCACTGCTAAGGAATTTAGTAGCAAACTCAAAAGACTGAAAACATGACCTTATTTCGACAGAGTATCACAAGATGGTTCATCTTCTCTTAAAATCTGTGAAGGTTTTCTGTTACTTGCACTGCCATCACATATTTTTACTACATATCGAGCATCACATATTCTATGTATTGATAGGGAAACAGTCCTTCTTTGCCTCCTAACTGCTTTCCCATGTAGACGGAGGAAGAAATGAGCTGGCAAAGGTAGCAGATATAACAGCCCTTATTCATACTTTGTATCCTGTAAAGGCTATGCACGGGTGGTGGTCTTCATGCTTTCCCATCCCAATTCCAGGTCATTCTTCAGCTACATTGGATGCCCGCTAACCACTCTTCACCAAAAATCAGCTCCAGCTGTCTAAATAGCCCACCTGGCAGTATGTGGGGTGAAGAGAAATATGACCAATACACCTATAAGATCAGAAGTCAGTAAATATAATGCATCAGCTCTGCTCCAGAAACTCTCTTCTCTCCACCCACTTCACCAGCTCTTTTTTTCTAATACCGAACTTGACGGACTGTTTCAAAACGACCTGTGAGGTGAGAAGGCACCTTTATCTCCCACCAACAGAAGGCAAGAAGCCACCTCCCATCCTATTAATCCACAAAGCTCCGACCCCGTTTGCCTTATACGACAGCGAAAAGTGAGCACGAGCTCCCTACCCATGTTTCAGATGCATGAAATGTAATAGAAAAATGAAAAACAGTTTGGCAGAAACGTAGCTCTGCAAGGGTCCCCAGCCAGATTACCTTTGCAAATCGTGCTTGTTTTTCAAAGGTATTTGTTCATGGAATAGAAAAAATAGGGAAAGCGCACCCACTTCAGCCCATGTGGGTGTTACCTTCATTTTCCTCTAACAAAAAAAAATTAATAGTAATTAATAAATAAATAAAAGTCCTCCCCTTTTCTACCCCAAAGGGAGAGAGCTAATCACATAAAGGGACCCCCAAAATCCCGTGTCCCTGATGCTGTCCCGTGGCCTTGGCAGCAGTACAGCAGGGGTCGCAGCGGCTGCTGGAGAGCCTGCCCTGCCTGCCCGGCTTCGCCTCGGCTCCTCCTGTTCTGCTACTACACAAGCAGTATAAATACCAGAGAAAAACCTGTCAAGCAGACCATTTGCCATTATTTGGAAATTAGCAACCCTTACAGTGTTTCAAAAACAAATTGTTTCCATTATCAGAACATTGCAATGCCATATGCATGCGCAAGAGAACACCACGCAAATATATTTCTTGCTTTCATAAACTGGGGTGGTTTTTTCGGTGAACGAATTGCCTCCCTTTTTCCTGAGATTCCATTCACGAGAAATATAATAAAAACACAGGTATAAACAGACTGTTTGCAATTATTTTCTCATACCCTTCAGTACCAGGAGAACAATTTGTTCTCCTTAATTTCAAAAGAGAGCAACAATTAATTAAGCTAATGAGAATTACTGGGGGGAAAAAAAATGAAAGTACTTCAAAGGATTTCTGACCTATGGAAAAAGCCCTTACTTTGGTCCTCACGCTAATAAAAAAAAAAAAAAAGAACCCAAAAAACCCCTTTTTCTTTGCATAAATAAACTCACTGAAGCTTTATCCTTAAAACGTATTCCCAGGGTTGTAGATTTGGCAAATTCGGGCTTCTGACTGCAGTTGTATTGATGAACTAATTTTGGTATGCGCATTTGTTTGTAAAATCCTTTGTTAAGGGAGGATATTATCACCAAGCTGGAAGCTAAGGCAGAAGCCCAGGCTGCTACACAGTACCAAACTGGGCAAACGTTTATATGTTGGACAACAGCACATAGACATAGAGGGTTTGACTGTTGCTTTGCTAAGAAGAAGGGGCGGAAAAAAAGTGCATTTGCTGGTCCAAATATCCCCCTAGCAGAAAAAGGCCTGCAGGGAAAAGAAAACACATAAAAATGCACTGAAGCAAAGTAATGCTCCTTGAAGCTGGCTGTGCCCCTAAACTGTGCTCCTGAGATTATATCCCGAGGCGGCAGGGGGCATGGTTAAGAGCAATTCTCTCCGGCTCCAAAAGAATGAAGGCAAGTGTCAGCACTGCCATAAAATCAATTCATGGATGATTGCTCCCAGGATGACTCGAAGCAGCAGTGACATGAGTCCGGACATTGTGCTGGTGAGGAATCACCCCTAATGGCTTTCCATCTGATCCCTGGCTGCGGGGGTCAGTTCAGCCGGCGCAGGGGGTGAAACGCCAGGTCACAGATCCCATGTGTCAGCGTGCGGCCAGCTCGTGACGGTGACACTTGTTGCACTGTAAAGAGAAGGTTGCCAAACAGGATGGAGGATCTTAGGATATCACGCAAATCTGGCAGGCTTCCTTGTACCCTGTTAATCCACTGTTCCTGCGCTTTATATAGAGCACTATTGTGTGGGGTTTCCCCAGTTTTGAGGTGTGAATTACAGCTTGATCACTGGTCAGATCCTGTTAGCAAGGGGCAGATTAACATCTACCACCATAATATAAAAGGACTTTTTACCTTTATATTATGGTAATTACCTTGTCTCTGATACTCTTTTCAGCGTGTCCTTGCCCGGGCTAGAGAGCATGGACCAGTCTTACACACCACTAATGGCATCTCTCTCCTTACCCCCAAGGAGACTGAGGGTTTGCTGACAAAATTTGCATTAGTATAATTAAAATTGGGTTTCAAATTGATTCTGCCTTTAGCTAGCACAGTTTCTCTGCACAGGGACACTTTGATCAGCTTGCCATCAGGTTATAATAGCTAGCACAGGATTCAGTCCCATGAAGCACTCAAGATAGCACTGCTCACCAGTTGCCATCTGTCAGCTGAACCATGACAACAGATTATAAACCACTCCTGGTCTGCCCCTGGTGCCCAATAAAACGCTCTTAAAAGCCCCACTCTCTCCTCTGACCAGCTTTTCAAGACCACACTGCATCCTGAGGCATGCCAGGCATAGCTGGGACTTCTCAAACCTACTCTCAGAATCAGTACAGCAGCTCCCTCCTGTTCCACTTACGTTCTGCCAACATGCTCAGCTTTTTTCCTCTTCACTGCGCTATGCAACAGACCTGGAAATCAAGTCTTTGATGGATACCAATGACTGTTAAGAGTGAATGAGGATTCTAATTATAAGCCATCACATTGTGAATGGGGTTAATTTCACTACACTCCTGAAGGACATCAGGAGCTGAAAGAACGGAGACATGAGGAACGATTGAGGGAGCTGGGACTGTTTAGTTTGCAGAAGAGGAAGCTGAGGGGAGACCTCATCACTCTCTACAACTTCTTGAAAGGACATTGTAGAGAGGTCAGTGCTGGTCTCTTCTCATGGGTAATTAGTGATAGAACAAGAAGGAGTGGCTGCAAGCTGCAGCAGGGTAGGCTTAGTGTGGACATTAGGTAAAAAATTTTCCGAGAAAGAGTGGTCAGTCACTGGAATGGGCTGCCCAGGGAGGTAGTGGAGTCGCCATCCCTGACTGTGTTTAAGAGTAGTGTTGTTGAGGAATATGGTGTAGGGGAGAACCTTGTAGAGTAGGGCTGATGGTTGGACTCGATGATCCCAAGGGTTTCTTCCAACCTAAATGATTCTATGATTCTATATGCCCCAAAATGGCAAAACAGTTTCCCTTCTGCACTCTATTCTGCTACTTCTCACAAGAGAGATGATGAGAACAGGATGAACACTGGTGCAGAGGTCCCTTTTCTACGCTTGGTGGTATTGCAAGGGCAGCATGAGATAGATACTTATACTGAATGTGTAAGCAGGAGGTGTGCTTTGGGTGGATAACAAGCCTTCCAGTCTTCTGCTGCTGACATTTTTCCGTATTCTGGGCTCCCTATCTTCTTGTACATTCTTCTGGCCACTCAGAGTAACTGCTAGTGGCAGTTCAACCTCAGGCAGCAGCAGAAGCAACAGGGATACAAAGAAGAGTGTCAGGGACAAGGGAGAGGCTGCTTGGGACAGACGTTTCTCACTACTTCTTCATAGGTACATCATAGCCCTCAGCACCCTAAGACATCTCTGATACCCTGGCCTGGAGGAGTCAGTGGGGCTGCTGGAGAGGAGCAGGAACAGGCAGCTGTAGAGGTGAGGAACCACATCCTGTAGACTGAAGCAGATCTCATGTTTCAGCCACAGAAGCTCACAGCAGTGCAGCCTCCAGCTGCACAGAGTACCAGCCCCAGCATGCCATACAGCTACCATAAAGCTACCTTCTGTCTAAAGCTGCACTCAATGGCTGCTCTGTAACCTTCTTGATCTTCCTGTGAGTGCTCTAGCATGGGAAGCAACAGTGTCAAACTGGAAAACTGACCCTGCTACACATGGGTTTATACCGAAGAAGAAATCTGTAGAGGGATCCTAACATGATACTGGTTAAAATCCATAAACACTATTATTTTTAGTTTAGTAAGTGTGGATAGAACCTGTAAGCAGTGAAACATTCACATGGATTTTACTCGTGTGAACAGCCCCATGAGGCTGGAAGGCTACAACCAGCAGCAACTTTTCCATTAACGTTATCTGTAATTTTTAAATAGCAGTACCTGCATGCTAAGAACAAGATTCACCCCACTTAACGCTGAATGTCTGAAACCGAGGTGTCTCATCTGAGCTCATTGCTTCAGGTTAGCCTAGTCAGCAGGAAGAGTTAAGCACTTTCAGTTGGGTGAGTCGCCTCTCATACAGCCAGTGTCTAAGACATGCCCTTTGGCAGTCCTAGTTTCTTTCTGCTGACTCTAACAGGAGCCAAAGGTGTCTAGCTCAGAAATAGATGTCATTTAAACTGCAAACTTCTAGAGGCAGGTAAGATGAATCCTATGCCATATATTTAAACAATTAGACCTGAATCCTTTGAAAGCTGCCCCTGTAATATTAAACCTGTCTGCCTTGCCTCTTTCCAAAAGGACAATCTAATACTAATGATAAATAATTTATCCAGAGAATTAGGTCAAGATGCTCAACATCTTTGAAGTGCAAGAGATATACAGAGCAGCCACATCTATGGTATGTCCCACCTCACTCCTACCCAAATGGCTTCTCTTAGAGATCCTTTGGCAAGCAGGATGGTGTACCACATTTCCTTGCTTGTGACAGGCACATCTGAGACTTTACTTACAGGCTTAAAGCTCTGCTTAGCTGCCAACCACCCAAGGACCCCACTTCTGTTACAGCAGCTGGACATGGCACATGACTGCTGAGCAAGAAATTGCTGTAGTGCACCACAACCATTCCCTACAGGGACGGTAAAAAAGAAATGTCATCCTTCAGGAATGCCAGAGTATCAGCATTCAGCTTACCAAATCTACATCTGACCATCTACATCTGATCTGCTAAAGCCACCAACCAAAGTGCTTTTCACTTTCACAGAAGTGCAACAGCACCATAATGGGAAAGCTTCACCTCAGCTGACTTTACCTTCAAAGAATGAAACGTCTGATCTAAGCCAGTTGCTCCCTGGGCTTTCTCCCTCCACAGCCACTGAAGAGACACATTTCTTGGTGCTCATCAAAGGCTAATGAGTCCATTTTTCTTACATATCTCCATCGGGATAGAATAATTGGAGGTCTCTTGTTCTTCATTGACTAAAAGCAAAACCTAGATTGCTATCTTATGCTAGCTGCCTTTTGGGGTTTTTTCTTGAACAGCTAAAGCTAGGTGAGATGAATCCCACCTGAAATCTGCAAAGCAATTCAGCAAGATTTACTACAGGACAGAAAAAAACATTTATTATTCTGCGTTCACTCATCTCCACATTAAAAAGACAAACTGATGTCCTCTCAGTTATAGAAAGTGGAGACCTCTAATACAAACATAAAAGGTTGCATAAATACTGAAGATTACTAATTTTCTACCTATTTTAGTTAGCCACTTATCATAAGATGTAAAACTCAAAAAGTCTCGCTCTGTTCCCTGGCATATGCCTGTGTTTGTTTTCTGAGTCCTTTATGAACAAAAATACTTCAGGATCACTTTTGCTGAGTTGAGGCTTTTCCAAGCAAAGGATTACTATACACACACATGAAAAAAAAGAAGATCAGATTATTGCCAAGATGGTGGATTCGGTTTTTTAGATACAATTTACTATACTTAAGAGAAATAATGGTTTTACAGTGTTGGAGGGGAAATTCTGAAGCAAACACTATTCAGGTCACAGTTTGAAGATCTGCAAGAGAAAGGAGGTGGGACCGGGGAGAACACAAATCAGCCTACCTGAATTTGCATTCTCTTCCTGTTGCCTACCCCTTTACTCCTCAGAGAGTATCTGTAGATCTAAGCCAATGCTAGCAGTCTTAACTGCAGAAGTTAGTCCCCTGCAGTATAGGAACGATGAATCAACCCACACTGAGCCCGGTGCTGCTGCAGCTGTCACCTAGCCCGACTCAAATTAGCTGTTTCAAAGGCAACATAGGTCAAACCAACTGTTTCGAAGGTAACCTAGGTATATCACAGCCACCGAGCAATAAGGACACTGTTGGTGCTGCATTAGAATTCTTGTTCCTCACTGTTACCTTTGCAGCTGGAGCTCACTAGCCAAAATCTAGCCCCTGATTAACTAATTCAATTAATTTGTTAAATTTGTTGAATTCCCTTTAGCTTTAGTAAGTTTGAGGATTTCCAAAGGAAGTCAAGCTCCTGCTTTTATTCTTTTTTTAATTAGATTAGTGGTATTTTTTTGTATTCAAACGAAGAGTAACAGATGTAGCTCTATGTGGTAATGCTGAATCAGAAAGTAATCTTATAGTAAACAGCTAGGCTTTTTACCAATGTTGACTGTTCAAATTGAGTTACAATACGTGCATTTCCAAATTTTGTTGTCTCAGTTCTCTTTAATTTTACCCTAATATAAATTAGTGATCATGGATACTTTGCTCACTCAACTTTTGATATTTTGGCTTGTTTTAAAATCTCTTAATGCCATTAGAGTAATTCACCTCTTAATGAGATGAGTAACTTTTCCCTTATTATTTTTACATCAAATTCTTGGACAATGGTTATAATTAGATGTTTGCACCCCAGCTACACATTTTGCTCATTCTTGGATCCAGTCCATTTCCAGGGTATTTAATTCCAAGCCAAATTCTTTCCCCAGAAGCCTGTAACCAATACTGGAGTTTGTCAAGCTTTTGCCTGAAAAAAATACACATAAACAAAAACATTTGAACCCTGCTGGCTCTTTTTTTTGAGGCACCAGATATTTCAATGGCAGCTAGAATAGACGTCACAATCTGCAGAAAGAAGCACATTATCCTACTTTGCTTTCTGAAAGTAATAGGTTTGTAGTCAATACCATGAATGTACTCTGAAAGGGACTTTGATCAAATTCTATCCATTCCAGTTACAAACATAAAAGTTAATTGAAGCAAGTGGAATTGCATAGACAGGGATCAGGAACAACTGCAGTTTAGCTCCTGGGTCGTCTTAAATCTCTTACCAACTTTCTTCCATTTGTGGACCTGATCCAAATCTTGTTATAGCCAGTCAAAAGACTTCTACTTTCACAGAATTCAAGAGTGAACAATCTGCAAGGGACATAAGCACATACTTGACATTAAGGAAGAAAGTAGCCCCACTGCACTCAGTGGCACCACTGAGAAACTTCAATAGTGGCTTGTATTTCTATGCCTGACTGAATCAGGTCATCACTCCTAATTATGATCCTGATTATGTTCCTGAACTGAAGTCAGGGAGAATAAGAGCAGGGAAGTATGTCTCTGGAGGTTCACATCAACATAAGAATTAAATCAATACTATGCAGCTCTACTCTGATGAAATCACTGGAGTTAACAGCACCGGAGACTGGTAGCACACAGTGGTAAATCAGATCCAGAGTCTGTTACATGATTTTGACACATCTTTCATATCAGAAATCCAAACACAAAACTTAGCACTCCAAAACACCAGTGGATTTTAGACACTCTCTGAAGGGCTTTGAGTACAGAAATCAATGAATGGATTGCGATGAACTGACCTATAAATGTAGTTTTTCAGCTGTGACAAATAAAATCTTGATAATGATCTTCATTTTGCTTAACTCTTTCCCACTCTTTCAAAACATCATGTGTAACAGACCATAGCAGAATGGAAATCACTTATAAAAATGTGAGATGGGTCAGCAGGGTTTCGCAGAAAGAAAAATGATTTTTATTTCCCTGAGACATGCCACACACCATGAAATGCAGCAATATATACTGCAAGAGGCTGCAGCAGTGATTGGTCCAGCATAAGGATTACTGATGGGCTGCATCACCTCGCAACTCTAACATACATAATTAGGTTCTTCATTTGGGAATTCAGTATTACAGTGTATACATGAGCCTTATCTAGCCATAAGAGTTCTTACCTGAATGCCCCACAAGGCCACTGTCGCTTTCCAGAAGGAAGCTCACAAAGCAATGGTGAGATTTAAAAAAGTAGTGAGGGCCTTCCAGGGATGTAAGTGCTACTAGTTGATTCACCAAGGGCTTGCTTAACCCCTAAATAATCTAATGTCCTTAAGCATTCTAAGCCTTCTCATTCATTTGCTAAAGCACCTTCTTCAGGTGTGGACTTCACAGCTGAACATGGGCTACTCAAGTTTCTTTGATCTGAAGGGCCCCCTGCTGCTGAACACAGTATTACCACACCTTTGTGGCTATCCTCCTCGGGGAGTAGTCCAAGACCATTCAGGAGGGTAAGGTGAAGCCAGGTTCCCTCAGTGCTACCATTTCCACTAGGCTCCAGAGGCACCTGTGGGATGAAGGAAAACTGATGTTCCTCAGTACAGAAATAACCAAAATTCCATTAAAATCTTTCACACAAGATATTAGGAAGTGCAGTCTGGATTGCTTAGTCCACCCAAAAGACAAGGTGAGAAACATGCAACCACATCTAGATACCAGAGGCAAAATGCAGAGACACGTCCCTAACCATAGCAAGACTGGGGTAATGCCACAGTGCAGACCCCTAAAAGAAATAGGATGGAATTTGCGAGTTAACCAGGCACATCTTCAAAAGCACAAAATGTGGTCTTTTGTGATGAATTGCCAGGTTGTCTCACAAAATTATCATTCTCCCATCTCTTATTCTTTCAAATGAACTGATCTGAGAAAGCAATCAGGAAACTAGGATAAAATAAATAAAAGCCTTATAAAACTCATTCCGATCAATTGTAAACGCATTCCATAGGCCTCTCCTTAATGTACTATAATGAAGTTTCATTGCTGTCTCTCCACAATATAAAAGGAATCGCCAGACATGAAGTAGCATATGTAAAGTGGACAATTACTGAAGAGCTGCCATGTTCTGAGCCACTATTCATTTATCAGCATGGATCTTTTTCTTTTTCCCTTCTTTTTCTTTTTTTGTTGCTTTTTTTTTTTTTCTTTTTGGAATTAGCTTTTAAAAGGTTTCCATGGAAAAAGGAGAGGAAGGCAGCTATCGAGAGCAACAACAGAGCCTACCCGGCAATGTGCTTTTCGGACCCTCTTTCTAGTTTTTTCCTCCTTTTCTTAAACTCCAGTCCAGGCTTAAGTTGAACAGTTTGCACCAGCATATGGCAAAGGTTGAGGTCAGACAGATAAAATGTTTCATTGCGCCAAAGAATGGTTAACAACACGTGAATGTAAATTCTAACACATCGTAAAACTGTTGCAAAGCAGGCTGAAAGGGGGCTTTAGTTATGGCAGGAAATCTGCTTCCCAGCCCCACCCCATCCCTTCCAGTTCATTTCAGGTATTGTGGAGCCCAGAGGGGCTTTTTGATTCCCCTCCCCTGGCAATCTGCGCCCAGCCCCTCCGACAGATTTCTAATGACTTTCCAATGAAGATTTAGGAGTTTTTGTGTCCTCGCACTGTGAAGGATTTCAGCCAGGCACCCCTCTCCAGCAGCCAGCCCCAGCCACTGCTTTTGTCCCCTTCTCGCTCCATCGCTCCCCCCAGCCCCATGGCTCTCCCTGAGGATCAACCAAGAGGAAGGGAACCCCCCCGCTCTTCCCAGCACCTCCCCGCTCTCCATCATGGGCCTGCAGCCACGGCAATTTGTAGCCGTGCTGGTGGCAGGACCACCCCACCACCAGGCCTAGGGCAACCCCATAGCCAGCCGGGTCCCTCCTGAGCCTCAGACTCATCATGGTCCTCTCAGAGGACGCTGGCTGCCCCAAAGACCCTCAGGTTCCTCTGGCCCCACTCTCCCACAGCCTCTCCTCCTGCCCAAGCACCAATATGCCCTCTAAGTCTTGCTAGCCTCAGTTCCAGGGGGCAACCTGCTCCCCAAATGGGTTTTCCTCAGTTAAAAAAAAAAACAAAACACAAACATTTTGTCACCATTATTATAATAAATACAAAGGTTCTGCGCCTAAGAAGAGACTACAAAAACATAAATGAATAAATAAATACTTAAATATCGAGTGACATGTTTGTGTCAGGCATTAGTGCAGGCTCTGGGTTGATGTTTTCGTTTATCATTTGCTCAAAGTTCCTGCAGCTGAAGAAGCTAAACCCCAGCTATTCAAAAAAGAAATGTATAAATCACAACAAAGCACCCAGTTAAAAAGGGATTTTATTTTATTTTTTCTTTACTTCTCCAGAGATAAGCCACAGAAGTGTGGTGCTCAATTGTATGCCACCATCTCTGGAGTGAAACTATTAAGGTGGTGGTAGATCATATATATTGGAGCAATATATTGGGGTCTGTAATGCGCCTGTGAGGAGTTTTTTGTTTGTTTGTGATACAGACACAAACACATACTAACACATGCACCGAGACACCAATCACCTTAATCCCCCAGGGTCTCTCTGAAACTGCGCCTGGTGTCCTACTTCCCTCTTCAGCACTGCTCTGAGGCAAGAGTGATTAATGCTCCTTTTTAATCTAGGAAGATGTTAAAAGTGTGAGGGACATTGAGTTCAATTATGAAATATGAAATGCTGAGAGGGTCAAGTCTACTCAAGCCCCACGATGGAAGAAAAACTCCCAGGAGACTTTGATTCTTCGTCGGATGACTGATCGTCATGTCCTCAGAAAGAATTAAATTTTATTACCAGCTTTTTGGCAGCATTTAGAGTTTAACGTGGCCAGAATTAAAGAGCACTTAGTCTGATTTTCCTTTTCCCCCCCCTTGCCTTTTTGTTCAAAAGCTGCTCCAATTTTCTCACTGACTTGGAGGTGCCCGTTAGAGAAATGCAGGTGGCAAGTTATCTCTGGAAGGGTTGTACTGCCAGAATGTTATTCACAGCTCACATTTGCATAAGCTCTTGTCTCTTCTTAAATCTTCTGTCTTATTCTCCTTCCCTTCTTACTCCCTCAAGAAGCCCTTGCTACAGTCTGGCTTGCATTCCTTTCCTTCCACGTGCCTCGGTAACACTGATTGTTTTTATCAAGGGGTTGCAAGGCGGTGATCAGTCACACCTTCCTTCCCTACACAGAGGCGACAAACACTGCAGAATGTGTTTACTTTTAACATCTGCCAAGACTTTTAACGTCACTGTGCAAGGAAAGCCCCAAAGACAAATCCAGAAATGAGCATATTAATAATGGTTGGCAACCGGGATCCTGCGGCGAACCAGCGCTTTACCTTTCGGTGCTGTTTGCCCTTCCTTAAAGTTCTTTCTTGCCCTACATTATGAAAAGACTTCTGCTGGCTAAGAACAAACTAACTGGTGTCATTGAGAAGCCTGGTATAAATCTTAAACTGCCCAGTTTACTGTGCTGGGAACGTTAGTGAAAAATCAGCAGAAGGGCCGGGGCTGTGCAGAGGGAATTCATGTGCCCACTGCACATGGAAACCTTTACTTGGGAAGTAAAGTTACACTCTTAGTTGATTTTTTAGCTTAAATATGCATAATTCTGTTTGCTTTTCAAGATTCAGAAGTCTGTTCTGATGTATGTAACTACTGTTAAGCCAAGTAAGATAAATACAGAAGAAAATCAGAAAAAGAGGAGAGGAGACAAGGAGAGAAAAGGACCAAATGCTGCTGAGGTTTTGACTTCCAATTCATCATGCCCCCTGTCTGAAGTCCAATTCAGTTGCCTAAATATAGGCACCTTGTGCTTTCTAAGATGCCCCCATGTCTGCTGAGCTCCCAACTGCTCCTTCAGAAGAGGGGAGGTCTTCTGCAGGGCCTGTGCCATATCCGCCTGTCCCTGCAGATTTCTTACTAGCCCTAGGGCCTCTCAGCTGGCACAAGACACTATGCCGTTGCCATCTGAGTCAAGCCCCTGTGCCTTATGAAATTAATTAACTCAGACTACAATGAGATTCTAGGAAACATTTCAATTAAGGTGTCTAAATGTAGGTGTCCATTCATTATAGTTAGTGGAGACTGATCAAATGCTGGTATCCACTTCTGGATCAACTCGATTGTTCTCCACTCTCTGTGCAATATAATGGGAGACAAAACACTTAAGTCTCTTTGGGAAATCTAGACTTATAGTCTGGATCTCGGACCACCACCAGATAGAGAAACTGGAAATAACCTCTAAATTCACTGACTTTGGTCCTTTACTGCCTCAGGCACTGCCATGCTTCCTTTCTCCATAACACTATCGAGTTCCATGCTGGAAGCAGTTCATCCTTCCTCACTCTGGGAAGACTGTTGCAGAACCTCACTGCTGTTACCATTAGGGACTTCCTCATAACTCTAAGTCTTAATATATCCATAATGAGCCTATACCCATGTGGTTCTTATGTCAACATCAGCCTTTGCATAAAAAGGATTTTTTTCCTTGCTGGTGTTTAACCCCCAGATGCACAGACAAGCAGTTATAACCCCTCTCTGCCATCAGTTTGTGGAGCTACACAAGCCAGGATCTTCTATTATTCTCTCATATGATAATCATTCCTTTCCCCAATCAGCTGTGCAAGAGTCTGTCAGTTCCCAATAAGAAGTTACATGAGATACTCCAGATGAGGTCTCACAGGAGTCTTGTACAGTGCTGTCAGTTCTTTGCTGTATCACTAAGACTGTTTAAAGTGGAGAAAAAGCTATGTAAAGCAAGTAGAAAATATGAGGGAAGTCCAATTCAGGGAGGAAATTAATAAACAATAACACCATACAAAAATACACAACAGCAAAGGACATAGGGAAATATAAATTGTGCATTAATCCTTCACCATAACAAAAACAGGCACTGCATATCAGAAGACAACTGTCAAAGACATCTCAGAGGACAGTAGTTTACTGATTTTTAAAAGATCCAACACTTGTCTGAATAGTACCAGCTTCTCCAATTACAAAAGGTAGAACTAGGAAAGAGGGAGAAGATCACTCCTGGTTCAGGGGACAGGCTAGAAATCTACCCACAGGGATAGAAATCAGAAGAAATTTCACCTATGAGCGAGTTTTGTTTGACTGTCCCAGGACTAACTAGTGATACTGGCCAGTGACCCAAAAGGCGTGTGAGTATAGCTGCACTGATGAATTGGATTGGAAGTTTCTGTCTGTGATTCTGCTCACCCAGAGAAAAATTGTGTGATGCTTCTGTGAGCCACCCACATTGATCTGAGGAATTACTGCTTTCACTCATTTATCTGTATGTCTTGAGCAGAACTTGAATCTCTCTCAAATGCTTCAGGGCTTGGTTATTGTTTTACCTAGATTGTAGAGCCTGAACTTCAGGTTCAACCTTGTCCATTCTGAATCACCAAACATCAACCTATAGCAGGCTTGGATCCCCTTCAACTTTACATTGTGCCAAAAAGAGAAAAGAGATGGAAAGCAAAGATACCAAGTTCTTGCTGAACCGGAGGTCTCCTCTGCTGCCCACAGCATCAGAAGATGTGCAACACCCCAGCCTGCACCAGCGTACTGGGCAGAGCCCTAGGAAAGAGGACAAAGCATCGTGTAACAGTCAGAAATGAGAAATGGATGCAAAAGCAAGTTCTCTGAGCTTTAATTCATAGGGTCAGACAGTGGGCAAGTGGACTGGTGGTGCTGCAGGTTTTCTGAAAGGCAGAAAGAAGGTGACTTCAACCTGCAACCACAATGTGTAATGCTGCTGTTCAAAAATGTTACAAGCTTATATGAGCAAAAAAGTCTTGTGCCCATTAAAGGGCAACCAATTAGAATTCACTTAAAATGGAAGGAAAATCAATCCATCCACTGACTACCAGAGTCACAGTTTTAAATTATACTTTTTATGGGACTAAACTGACCTCCCCCATTAACTTTACTTTTGCGAAGAACACGTGAAAATGTATTCAGCAATAAGGGAGTGTGGAGAAACAGCATCATCACTGAACAAAATGCTGTCATCCCAATTTTCACAAAGTTGGCAATGATTCACTGAGATCAAAGACTTACTAGCGTATGTTGGATTCTCATTTTTCTTGAAAAACACTCTTAAAGAGCAGAAGAGGCAAAATGTTCATGAGCATTGTCCTGTCCTTTGCTGCTTCCTACCAAGTTCTTGATATACAAACTCCAAGTTCCTTTATCCAAACATAAACTTATAAATGTACCAAATTCCTTTCCACCATAATCCAGCCTTACCATCTCCATCCAATATCTTTTTTTGCTTGTAATTTATAAGAAAATTGCTCAGAAAAAGCAGAAAATATTTGGCATTATAGTTGCTTTCCACAACAGTATGAAAGAGATGCCAAGCTGCCAGAACTGCATACTCTCCAATGTCATGTTTTGCTTCCTTTTAAGAAATGACAAGAATGAAACTGAAATAAATCTCAGTGTTCCTACATAACATTCCAGTAAGTAAATCCAATGTTATTTAATATATTTTCAAGAAAGGGTTGTTGGGATGGGTTTGTTTTTCAGGAGAAAGAAAAAAAGGCTTTGTACAAATAAAAGGACACCAGTGGGTTAAAATGCCGGTTTTTTTTTATTTTTGAGATACAAAAAGATGTTGTTCCATTGGCTGGAAATGCAAATGGTGAGTAAGTGCTACATATTCCAACTCTGTTGTTATTAAGAACTTGTATCGCCCTGTGAGCAACAAGGAACGGCAACACACATTCACAACACAGGATAGGCCAACCTCGGTTGCTAGTCATGCCATGTCTATGATAACTCAGTTCCTCTGAACACATTGTGGTTTTTAAACAAAGCCACCAGATCAGGATCACCCTACCATATGGAATACAGTACACCTGGAAATCATATTTTCCATGAAACATATTCACAATGAAATCAAGTGCAATGGGATGATAGGAAGAGTTAGATCAAAACCCCAGGTTTCTCACCGTAACTTGGTAAAAGCAATTCTTTTTGTGAGAGTCCTCTAATTAGTGTCATGCTGCTCTGTTAAATAAAAATAAAAATAAAAAATAATAAAAAATAATAAAAAATAAAAATAGGCTAGATGAAGATTCCTGACTATCAAAGTTTAGTTCCCCTAGATTTGATTACTCCTCTGTAAATCGTTCACCTACTGGGCTTCTGTTCTTTTCATATGTGCAACAGACTCTTCTGGGTTAATTCCAAACCTCAATGTATATTTTACTACTACTGTCACCCCTCTCTGTGGAAATGAGACTGCCCTTGAGATGTGCTCATATCCATGGATGACAGCATATTGATTTTGCATAACTTCAGCTGTTGAGTCTTCTAATGTAACTCATTTATAGAAATTATGTGAAAATTTGATGTATGTGTGGCCGAGTGCTCTCTTCCTTTTCTTTTCTTTTCTTTTCTTTTCTTTTCTTTTCTTTTCTTTTCTTTTCTTTTCTTTTCTTTTCTTTTCTTTTCTTTTCTTTTCTTTTCTTTTCTTTTCTTTTCTTTTCTTTTCTTTTCTTTTCTTTTCTTTTCTTTTTTTTTCTTTTCTTTTCTTTTCTTTTCTTTTCTTTTCTTTTCTTTTCTTTTCTTTTCTTTTCTCTTTGCAGCATTTGAAGGTTATGTAATGAGAACAACCCCATTGCCTTCTCCCTTCCCTGGAATGTTGGAATGTTTCTCTTCTGAAAATTCAGGGACAGGGAACAGTGAGTAGCAAATTTTGCTGTCATGAGCTTGCGCACCTGAATTCATATAATTCACCCAGCATTATTTCAACCCAAAGGGATACAGGATTGGATTGTAGATATCAACACACATCCTTAAGAAGTAAGAAGTAATTTTTCAAGCCAAACTTACTAAAATACTCTATAAAGTGGGCATACATCTTTCCTTGGTAGAAAGAAAGCAATTTTGATTTATGTTCAGAGATCATAAAGTTATACGTATAGTACAGGTTTAAGCTCTACCAACAGATCTCCATTCACTCACTGCCTGTGTCCCATCCCTGTATGACCTCGCTGGCATCACTAAGTCATAAATGTTTCCATTTACTTGAAGGAAAGGGGTAGTTAAAGCTGTAGCTTGGGAATCCACAAACACAAAAACAGTTCCTGGCTCTGACACAGGCTTCCTTGGCAATATTTGGAAAGCAAACTCATCTATATTACATCCAATTCCTTATCTCTAAAGTGTGGAAAACAAAATGCCCCCATCCTGTCCTTTGGCTGCTTCTCTAGAAAGATTGTTACTGGGGTCAGGAAGTGTCCATGTGCAGGCTACCTCATCAACAGGACATCAATAGTTATAGAATTAACCAAATACTATAATATTAAATGTTTAGTCAGCTGATGAAGAGGCTGTGGGTGTAAAAATACAGCGGGCTCAGTGAAGGTACATCTGTCAATCGACGCAAGATGGAACAGCTAAAACCCAACCTTTCATGAGAGGCTTTCTCAAGGTGTCTGAACAGCCTTTTCTTCTCCCTCTCTCTCTTTGCCATTCACCACATGTAATAAATGGTTTGTGCCTCCACCCCACAGCCGAAGAGTGGAAATGTTTCTTTATAGTTTTCTGTGACATTTTTTGCCCTTCCTTCCAGAGCCGTTCTCCTGTTGCTGAGCAGTTGTTCTTGTGCACATGTTGCTCTGAGATCAGCGGACACACTCACCTCAACAAGTGGCTCTCTAAAGGGATACATGGCATTTGTGTTTATTGTCATTTACACATCTGCTAAGTTCTCAGCAGAAGCGGCAGGACTTACTTCCCCGGGCTGTTGTCCAGGAAGAAACAGGGCTCTTGTGCGAATACAAGCTTATCTGTGCAGGTTAAGACTGCACAGCCTATCTCTTATGAGACTGACTTTTCAAAAAAAATAAAACCCAGAACAAAAGGACTAGAATTTTCCACAGCAAACATGGTTGGAATCAATTTGCACTCACTCATAATTTACTATGTTTCATTAAACGGCTGTAAAAATACTCTTTCCCTTTGTTAGGTTTGATTGTACTCATTGAAAACCAGAAATTAGTAATTCCATTTATGTTAATTATGGAAAATGTGATCATTTGGAGTATGAGTAAACCGTGTATTTCTGAGACTTATCCAAAGTACCTTTATTGACATGATCTTGAAACCTGGCTAGAAATTCTGCAGGAGTTTTAATAAAAACCTTGTTCATAACTTGTGCTACAGCAGTTCCTTGAGATCCTGCCAGTCATCAGGGATGTGTTATTCTGAGGATTGCAATAACCTATCAAAGACACAGCCTGTATCTTGAATGTTTAAACCAAAGTAAAACAAGGATATCCCAAACAACTGGAAGGAATAAATGAACAGGACTTTTTAGGCAATACTATTTGGAAGTGTTATAATGCTGATAAAAAAAACAAATACAGTACCACCAAGTACTCTAAAGAAATGAAACCATGAGACATTGCCAGAAATGTCAAAATTAGAAAAGTATGAAGGCACAAGCATTAGGACCTGAATAATCCTTTCTACCTCAGCTCACCTGGTCCTGATATCCAGCATAAGGAAAGACCTGTCCCCAGGACATGGTGATAGAGTTTGCAACACAAGGTAGCATTGCAGGAGGCATCACAGGAGATTCCGTGACTCTCTGCAGAATTATGAAACGGTCTTCCCAGTATGTCACTAACACAGTTCTGGACTAGTTTCAAATATGCAGCAGCTCTTCTTAGCCTGGAGAAGAGAAGACTCCAGGGACACCTTATAGCAGCCTTCTGGTACCTAAAGTGGACTACCAGGAAAGATGGGGAGGGATTCTTCATGAGGGAGTGTAGCAACAGGACAAGGGGTAACAGTTTTAAACTGAAAGAGAGAAAATGAGATTTTGTATTACGAAGAAATTCTTCATTGTGAGTGTGGTGAGGCACTGGAACAGGTTGCCCAGAGAAGCTGTGGATGCACCACCCCTGGAGGAGTTCAAAACCAGGCTAGATGGAGCTTTGAGCAACCTGCTCTAGTGGGAAGTGCCCCTGCCTATGGAAGGGGAGTGAGAACTCAATGATCTTTAAAGTCCCTTCCAGTCTGAACCATTCTATGATTCTCTGCTGCACCTCTTTGCTCTGAGATAGGATGGAAAGAAGTAGGAGGAAAGGTCCATCTCCTCTCCCCAAAGCTGACTTTGTGACAAGGTGCAGGCAAGTATCACTTCAGCTCTAAGGCACCAAGGAATAAAAAGTACTGTATTCAGTTCTGGGTCCCTCACTACAAGAAGGACACTGAAGTGCTGGAGCATGTCCAGAGGAGAGCTACTAAGCTGGTGAGGGGTCTAGAGAGCAAGTCCTGCAAGGAGAGGCTGAGGGAACTGGGCATGTTTAGTTTGGAGGAGGCTGAGGGGAGACCTCATGGCCCTCTACAACTACCTGAAAGGAGGTTGTAGAGAAGTGGGTGTTGGCCTCTTCACCCAAGTGAATAATGACAGGACCTGAGGAAATGGTCTAAAATTGCAGCAGGGGAGCTTTAGATTAGAAATTAGGAAGAATCACTTTACTGAAAGAGTGGTGAGGCACTGGAACAGCCTGCCCAGGGAGGTGGTTGAATCCCCATCACTGGAGGTATTTAAGACACAGGTAGATGTGGCACTTGAGAGCATGCTCTAGTGGCTTGCTCCAGTGGCTGAGATTGTAGGGTTTTTTTGTGTGCATTGTTGGGCTCGATTATCTCAGAGATCCTTTCCAACCCTGAAGATTCTGTGATTCTGTGGATACCTCCACAGCAGCAGAGCACAGACCTTGTAGCAGAGACCGTGGCTGATGTTAAGATTGAACACTGCAAAGTAGCGGCCCTGAATGCTGTTGCAGTTGTCTGGTACCACACAGAACAGCAGCATTACCTTGGTGTCTGCTGGCCAGCCCTAGTAAGGTGAGACCTGCTATTGCAAGAACAGTCAGCGGTTATACCTGGTAGCACAGACTAGGGAAGTGCAGCGTCAGCAAGTTTCAAGGTTTCAAGAGCAGGTTAGCTCAAGATTTACAACATTTCTAGCTTTTGGATGGCATGGAAGTACCTTGAGAACAGCTTTTTTTGCTGCATTCAGCAATCTGTTTCCTATTCTGGCCACGGTCCAGAAATACACAAGAAAAAAATGTGAAGAAAAGGAAAGGCAGTAACTAAATATTTCAGAACCTTCACAAAGATTTAGTTTGAGCAAGGCAAAAAGGGCAAAAGGCCAGTGGAGAAGTGGAGTGGTTTTTTCTTCCAAAAACAATTTGCCCTTTCCCTATCATTTAAGTTAACTAAATTAAACAAGTACGGTCTTGTGCAGGGGTGCTCACACAGTTTGCGAGACTTCTTTGTTTTATAAACTGTGAGCTTTGCTCTCAGCTTTTCCAGTGGCCGTGGTCTGTTTGCTAAGTGGATTCTCTAGTGCCTGCTACTTGGGTGTGCTCTCATGGCAGGTTTTCCTTTGGTGGTAGTACCAATCTGGTTGTCTTTCATCTACTTACATGCCTGTATTTACTGAACTCATAGGACTACGAATGTCCTAAAGCCCCTACTGCTTAAAATTTGCTTAAAATGGGCATTTCAATAGTTTTTAATGGAAGTATAACAGTAGAGCAAACACAAAAATGGGACCTCACAAGTCTTATTTCCTTAGGAAACCTGGCTAAGAATAACAACTAATACTCTTTTGGAGCATCTACTCTTTCTGGTCAGATAGTGAGTCCCCACAGCATTTCATTTGGGTAGGTTACACACCCACAGTCTTCACTCTGCAAAGGTGAAAGAAACAGCGAAGGGGATTAGCTTCCCAAGAACAGAGTGCATCTATGACAGGCAAGCACCAAGATTTCTCAGTTGATTTTGGGAAAGAAAACCTGGCCCCACTGATTCTCAGTTGATTTTGGGAAAGAAAACCTGGCCCCACTGACACCAAAATAGGTCAGCATGCAGAAAGGTTTGCCACATAGCCCCATATGTATCCTCTACAGACACAGTGACCCTACCTCTCTGCAAAAAAATGCCTTGTCAAAGGTCAGTCATTCTTTCAGGTAAGTGGAAATGAAATTTTACAAATGTTGCATGTGTATTCCCAGCTGTGCATGACTATACCACAAACCTACCTCTCCCCAAACCTTCCTGCCAAAGGCTATGCTCTGCCTCATGATGTACCATTTCTCTCCCTGTCTCCACTAAATACATATATGGCTATATGCTGTTTCTGTTTAAGTCCACATACCAGGATGGCCATACAAGAATCAGATCAGACTCAATACATACACAAAACCCTCCAGCTCTGCAAGGACCAGTGATCCAGGAGACCAAAAAATGCATCTGAGCAGTGTCTAGATGGGGAGTTTGATGTGTTTGCGATGCACACACCAGTGGTCAAATTACAGAATGTGAGCTAGCATCCAGAACTTATTTATTAATATAGGCTGAATGACTAATTTATGGCCAGATATTTTTAGCCTCTTACAGAGCATGTATTTCATTATTTAAGATGTTTAATTATGTACCTGTCTAATTAGTATCTGAAGAAAATAGGCTTCTTTATTACGCTATGTCTTTAGTGAAGAGCAATAAATACTCATATTAGCAGCAAACTTTCCTAACGCTGACAGTCTAAGTTGAAAATAATTAACACACTTTATACCATGTCAAATGAGGGAGACCTGATTCTATAGAAGCATCATAGTTTCAAAAAACAAATGCCAAATAAAGTAATGCAGCTGACCAACACAACAACAAAAAGAAATGGAAAATATTCCATTTTGGATTTGTAACTGTTCAGTTCAGGCCAGAAGACTGATTTCAATAGAGATTGCTTGTATACAACAGGAACAATTTTGTTCTCTTACTGCAGGTGTGTCAGGTAAAATCAATATTAATGACTTCACACAAAGAATCTCCTCTCAAGGTCTGCAGATCTCTCTTTGGTGTCTTCTCAAACAGTTTTAGTAAAACACTGAGCTTAAAAAGAAAACAAAATGCTCCCGAACTGGAGAAACTCAGTTTCATCTTTATAATGACAGATCAAATAGAATGAAATTATTTTTTAAACTACAGCATTTTAACATCTCTAAAAATACAGGTTTGTGCTGTGCCTTGAGATAGAAATACAAACCATACTTGCGGCTTTTTGAAGCTCTTGTTCCTTGGAGAGACCCACAGCGTGATGCAGAGAATCCTACCTCAGTCAGAGCAACCTCTTCAGACTGTCCTATAAGATGCCACTTGCTTGGACACTCCAGGAAGCAACAAGGTGCAATCTCATCCTAGACACGCGTCCCTGCTTGTGATCTCAGAGACATTATTGTCTAACTTTCTTTCAACAACAAGTGCACGTGAAGGAATGAGGGATTCCAAACTGCCCAGAAGGAGAGAAGCTGGATGGTAATTTAGTTTGGGAAAAACTGGTACAAAAAAAACATCTAGGACCTCTTCATGTTCACACTGTAGAAGGAGGACCGCTCTATTCACTTGTGTATGTGCATGTTATAGAGATGGATCCTTGACTGGCTAGATGTCAAGCTTTTCATCTCAGTGTCTTTTGCTCTGCTCAGATGTAACTACTGGTCCTTTTGTGCCTGAAAACATGATGAGCCCACAGCCACCTCTACTGCACATGATTTGAGGGGCTGCTGTTTATTTGCCACATCACACACATTATTTCTGCCAGGTGCCTGAGCTGAAAATGCTCATCTCCATTTCATTTCACATCTTTTAGCAGCCATTCACCAAGCCATCATGTGTCCAGGTGTGTGTATAGTTCTATAAAAGGAACCGATATCTCTGCTGATACCACCTTTCATTTTGTGATCCCTGTAAAAGGTGTGAGTAAAACTGCTTGCCCTCAGTGCCAAGGCCTGGGAACTCACTGCATTAAGCATCTCCACCAGCACAAGAACGGAAGGGGCCTTAGCAATGAGAGACAGTTGCTCAGCACCTTGGCAAATGAGTTTCTGCAGTCATTTTGATTCCAAATAATTTTTTAGAAGGCTGGGTCAGCCCTAGATTAAAGGTCCCTGTTCATTCACCCAGCTTGCCATTTAAAGGGTCCCTGCAGAAACAGAGCTAACTCATGAAAACGGCAGAAAACAAATCTAAAAGAAATGCATGGATCTTGATCATTTTAGTGATTTAAATCAGCTATGGGAAGGGTCTGACAAACAGGAATAGACACAAGGGAACTGGACTAGAGATTAGAGGGGCAAAAGGAATCTCACCCTTTGGCAACAGCAAGTTGCTGCATGAGCATGTTGCACATTACATGATGCCACACCCTAAACTTTTCTGTAAATAACCTGGAGATAACCCATAGCAAAGGCAGGAATTTCTGTGGCAGGTAGATCACTAAAAGGGGAGAGCGGGTGCAGAAAGGTGAGGGGAAGGACAAAGTCATCTGTACAGGGAAGGACGAGGCAGTGCAGGGAAGGGCGCCAATTTTTTGTTAATAGGATGGCTGTAATCCCAAACCTGTCTTCCCTTAAGCATACCACTGGAAATATTGTGCTTTCACTCCTACCTCAGAGGGCAGAAGTATTTCTGCTGATGCAGACTGGTTGAAATTGCCGTTTCACTAGAAAAGGCACATGCGGTCTCATCAGAGCTTGTGACCTCAGTTTGAGTTCTACCAGAAAAGGACACATTGATCTGTGTCAGGTCACCCACTGGCATGTTTGCTGCCTTGCGGAACAGTAATGTCTACTTTGTGGGAGACCAGCTTTGCTCCCCGACACTGTTCCTTCTCTCACACCCCACAATCGCTATCCCTCCACCCAGGAACATCCCAGGATCTGCCTGATCAACTGCCAGGATTCAATGCTACTGCCAGCTCTCTCTAGCAGAGGCTTGGATGCTATATGTGTCAGTGGACTTTCCCTGGTGAGAGGGACAGTTGTCCTGCATTTGGGGAGCTTCAGCATCTCCTGCTGCAGCCAGTTGTGATGCAGTGGAAAAACAAGACCCCAGAGCAGGGGTGCCAGAAAGCCATCAGTGCTGAGTGGCAGCACAGGCTCAAGACGCACATCTGGGCAGAGGAACCTGTGTGCTCAAACACAGAAACATGACTAACTTTGTGACAAGCACCAGCTGCAGACTTTCTAATGTGTAAATAATCTATTTTAGGCTTGGGTGAGGAAAAACAAAGCATCCAGCATTTGCCTATTTACTTTTGGAGTTGTTCTACAATTCATGGAATACAAATGACCAGTTATTGGGTTGCTGGCCAAGATTATTCTAAATTTTTAATAGGCTATGGATGAATGCTGAAGCATCAGTCTTAGTGCAAGGCACTCCTTGGTTGCTATTCATGGAGATTTGTAACTAGAATTTCAGGGTTTTTTCTGTCCTACTTAGAATCATAGAATGCTTAGGAAGGGACCTTAAAGGTCATCAAGTTCCAACCCTGACTAGAGCAGGTTGCTCAAAGCCCCATCCAACCTAGCCTTGAACACTTCCAGGGATGGGGTTCCACAACTCTTTGGGAAACCTGTTCAAGTGTCTCACCACCCTCACAGTAAAGATTTACTTTCTTGTACTTAATCTCCATCCCTCCTCTTTTAATTTAAAACCATTAGTCCTGTTCTATCACTACGCTTCTTGACAAAGATTCCCTCTCCACCTCTTCTGTAGGCTCCCTTCAGATACTGGAAGGCTACTATAAGGTCTCCCCAGAGCCTCCTCTTCTCCAGGCTGAACAAGCCCAGCTCTCTCAGTCTGTTTTCATAGGAGAGGTCCTCCATCCCTCTGACCATCTTCATGGCCCTCCACTAGAACCATTCCAACAGGTCCATGTCCTTCCTGTACTGAGGACTCCAAAGCTGGACACAGTACTCCAAGTAGGATCTCACGAGAGCAGAGGGGTAGAATCACTTCCCACAACCTGCTGGCCATGCTTCTTTTGATGCAGCCCAGGATGCGGTTGGCTTTCTGGGCTGGCATCTCTTGCCTCCAGCATGTCAACCACACCACCGAGCTTGGTGTCATCAGCAAATCCCATTGTCCATGTCTCTGAAAAATATGTTAAACAGCACTGGTCACAATACCAAGGTTGAAAGCTTGAAAGTACTTGAAAGCTTATTCTTTGTAGTGACTTAAGGTTGCTCATTCCACACATTTTTCTTTTTTTTATTTAATATCATAAAGTACATAATTCATCATAAACCAGGTAACTTTTAACTTCCTTACCTCATTATAGCACATACAGTCACTCTCTTCAGAAAGGCCAAACAGAGGGAGAAAGGCCCCAAGGGAGCAGACAGGATTTATGGGGTTTTTTTCCTTAGTATATTTTTTATTCCAGCTGAACTTTAAAGAGTTGCCAGGCCTCATTTTGCTTTCTGTCCCCTCTCTCTCTAGCCTCAGAAAGCTCTTTGCTTGTTTGTGCCTCAACAAGTCCAAGCATCTGCTACTTCCCAGGGTGACTGTGAAGTCCCTGCGTAAGACACTGTGCCCTTGACTAATCCCATGCCGTACTTTGTCCCCATTCTGGACCAATGTTCTTCAGCTCTATGCTGCACCAAGGAGAATATAAACCTTCAGAAAATAAAGATTAATGTCTCTCTAATTGTGTCAAACCGCGTGCAGGCAGCGCTAAATCTTTGTGTTGGCCTTCTCTGTTCTCACGACTGCCACCACTCCTTCCTCCTGCCCAGGCTTTCTCAGTTTTTCCTATCTGCCATGTCCCCAGAGGCATCTTCAGTCTTGGAGGGACTCAAAGATTTCATGATCCCATTCCTCTCATCTTCCCCCTCACCATCCTGGCCAAACTCAGCCCAGTCTCCTCTGTCTCCACAAGGACATGAGTGTGAGGGGGGGCCGTGCACATGCGCTCACAAATATCAGCAAAGCCAAGAGCAGAGGCACCTCTAAAACAACACTGGAGAGTTTAAAAGTAGGTCAGGCAGTGTCTGGTCACTGGGATTACTGGGCAGCAGAGTTCAGATCTGTGCCCAGAGCTGTCACAGCCAGCAAGCAGTGAGGGGTTGCTGTTGGAAGTGTGTTTGGACCAGTAGAGGGAATGCAGCATCCACATGGGTGCTGGGCCATCTAATCAGCTAGTTTAAATGGGCTGACCTGAACTCCAGGTGACACCTGGGCACATGTGAGTAACACTGCAGAGCACAGGCTGGTGCTAGGTGTATTTCCCCAAAGGGCATGATTCTGACCCTATGGAAATTGGATGGAAGGTTGTCGTCAACTCTAGCTGGAGCGGAGTTGAAGCCTTTGTCACTACAATTATTTCAGGTCTACTTCATACTGGTTTTAACAATAAAAATCCCCTTAGGAACGCTCCTTGTTTATAAAATTGCCTCTTGCTCTGACTGAAACATTCATATCTCAGTTATTAGCTACAATAATGAGTTGACAATTTCCTGCAATTGGCACATTTCATTCAAGACATATTATTGTAACCACAGCTGCCTAAGATGTACAAAACCAGGTTCAGCAAAAGTGCTGTTTACTGACGCATGAAGAGAAAAGCCTGGAAGTCCACTGTTTATTTTTTTGCCTTTTGACTGGAACGGATGTTTCCTAGGCAGGTGGCAAAAGAAAATCTTTAAATATACAGGAGGAAGCAATCTTATGGGGTCTCTGGTGTGAGTTTCTGCTTGTGTTTCCAGCATAGATTCAGAAGCAGTTTCACCAGCTGTCGCAGCCTCATGTGAGATGGCTCGTGACCCTTATGGACCACTTTGGGTTTGGTGGAATGCTGGATCCCCAGCTGAACAGGGGAGCCGGCTTCACCATGAAAGAAAAGGAACAAAATCACTCGACTCTATTTCATCTTCCCAGAGGGTCGGGGAAGGTGAAAGGGGAAGCAGGGGAGAACTCCAGCTGCAGTGGTTTAAATCTGTTTTAATAGTGTCTCACGGCCTTGCGGTGTACATGAAAGACAATGGGTGGTTACAATTAATAATGATTGGTTTGCCATTACAGCGATAAATAACTTTAGAAAGCTCTTTAGAGCAACGTTTTGGTTCTTCCTATCCCTCCTCTTTTTTTTTTTTTTTTTGGTGGCAGATGGTGTAAAATCCCTGGGCTCTTTGGACCTTGACCTCCTGCAGATGTTGGGATGGGACAAAATGGTCCTCAGGATGGTAGAGAGGGGAAGAAAATGAAAAACCTTCTAATGTACCGTATCAGGGCTAGCAGTGGGGTGGACCACTAACTGCTTTTTTATTACTGTCACTTACCAGCCCCAATTCTTCTGTACTTAAAGAGTTATGTCAGCAATTGTGAGGCAGCTGAAAGGGAGAGTGGATGCATGTAGTGGTGAAGTATTATTGGAAGTCAGACCAATACAAGATGAATGAAAGATTATGAGGGGCAAACTACCATAGTTAGCAATGCTGCAACAAACTAGACATTGATATATTGTCCTCTTGGAGATATTCTGACAGCCTATTATAGTTCCCTTAATGAGGTTGTCATGCATTTCTCTTTTTGTAGCTATTAAAATCTTGTCTACATCTGCTGAGGTTTGCTTCAGAGAGATGGAGGAGGGGACCCATGACATTTTGCAGTCTGCCCTTGTTTAGTAGCCAGGGTCATACCTGGCCGAGTTGCAGAGGGGGATATTTAAGTTTGTCCAAGATGCAAAGTTCAGTGGAATTTCAAAGGAAAATAACCTCCATGGTGAAAGAAACGTTTCCATGGTTGTATCCTCACAGTGAGCTAAAGGCATGATGGATGTTAATATGACTAATGGGAACTTTCTACAGCCTTTCCCGGATCTACGCAGATGGTGAGATAATGTGGTATGTGGGTCTCATTAAATATAAAAATCCTGCACATCACCTCTGAATTACAACATTAGCAAGCTGCACTGTTAAATATACTAAGAAAAGTAATCTGGTTCTCTCCAAAATAAGGAATGAAAAGACTCACTTAAGGATTTTCTTCAAAATAATCAATGATTCCCATGAGTAATATGTAGAAAGATATGTAGGTAGACGTGGCAGATATGCGAGTACTAGGAAACTTCCACTGCTTGACCAGTGTCTTCCACAAGGAAGGTAAATATGGTATGGAACATGTACCTTTCCCCTCTAAGACACTGTTTGCCTTTGGCTCTTTGGGTCTACTTTGGATCTAACTTTGTATCTACTTCTGACTGTCCCAGAAGCGTGCAATGTAGCTCACAAGAGGGCTCCAAACAGAGTTTTAACTCAGACCTCTTGCATGCATTTTGTTAATGCAGTTCTCTGATACAAGGCCAGTCTGTAGGAGTAAATAGGGGAAGGCTTTCCATGGCTGATACATGCAACTGGGGAATCTCCAAGGGCTGGGGAACTCGTCTGCATCTGAATAAGGCTGGGTTAGGGCCACCAGATTCCAGCTGCAGGGCACAAAGCAGCCATGCCTTCTTTCATGCTCTGAGACTTGATATTTAACATTTAAGGACTTTCCAAGTCGTTTTGAATGAAATCTCTTTGTCCTATAAACATTTTCTACTGAAACACAACATATAAGGAAATTTAATACATCAAATCAGATGCACCAAGTTAATTTCCTGCAATTAGAAATGATACAGTTGGATAATTGCTCTGCAGAGCACACTGATTTATTCTAAAGCCTCTTGGAAAATGCTCTAATACATCTAGTTTGTACATCTTTATTGTAGTTTAATAAACAGAAAGCACATGGATATGGGCTGTAATGGGAAACCAGAAAGCCAGCATGTAAAATCATTTGGGATTTGATGTCTAAGTCATCATTAAACTAGGATTTGCAATGAATATGTCAGATGTCTTAACACTGCTCCACAAGCGGTATAGAAAACAAGCTCACCCTGCTCTAATGAGGCAGAGCGAAATGAGTGAATACATTTTGATACACAATGCATCAGTGTCTGGTTTGTTTTAGTGAAACAGTAACCTCTCTCCCTTTTTCTGGGTAAATGCAGTACAATAGACTAACGCCACATGAATCTATTATGTCTTATAGGGCTTTTAGCAGGAGTATGACTGTTTAACCAGGCAGTGACACGAGAAGAATTACTATCCGACACTCCAGCTGAAAGTAGAGATTTTATTGATTCACCGCACTGGCCTGCCATTTTAGCTTTGATTGAGAGCCTTTCATGAATCCAAAAAGGTAACACTCCTTCATTGAAAACAACAGCAGGCGGTCCAGCCTGGACTTAAACCATCTGCCAGCTTAAAAAAAAGATGAAGGTGTTTCCCAAAGCATCTACTAGCCTAGATCTATCCAGTAGATCTATCACTCCAACTATTGCACATCCAGGCTGACATACGAGAAATGCTTGTGAAGTCTTTGACTGGAGGTTTCATGTAGATCTAATTATCAAAAGTGATATAATCTGGAAACTAATTACAGCCAGCAGCACAGTAGCTACAACTTCCCTCATTCACTCTCTCACTTCTGAAAGAAGTTATATCTTCACATCCTAGAAATTAAGATATACCCCTTTCTTTCCTTTTTTTTTTTTTTAAAATCTCTTTTGAAGAATTTTTTCTTTGTTGTAGATCAGCTGTGATTCAGAAACATGTTTCAATTAGATGTTTTCCTAAAAGCAGAATGTTCTATATTAAACAAAAGGGATTTGCATTCCCAAGCAAATCTGAGCTCAGAGTGGCATGTGAGCAGCGTGCATGTTTACACTTGAGTAGATATTTATGTACTCCTGTTTCCATGCGCTGCCATTCCAGGCAAACCCGAACTCACACTGCAGACACAATTTGATACCTGTAGCTTCTCCTTCTCAGACCTTACTCTTTTTAAGTTTTTTAAGACCACAACTAAAAGCAATGTAAAATACCGCTTTAAAAAATCCTAGAAAATAGGCGTGAAATGTAAAGTCATGGTGTACAATAACATATAGTATTTTGGATTCCCAAGGTTATCTGACATCAGCCCAAAGCACATTTAAATAAAAGCTACCAAGTGTATAAGTGTATTCAACTGCACTTTCTTAGAAATTCCTCTTTTAAAGGGTACAGATCTGTTCACATCCATGCAATATTAAGGAATTTCAGATCAAGAATGAGAACCATTTGACTGTTATATATTATCAGGCAGACATACCTAGTTTTCTGTTTTCTCTGTTTTCAGAAAAATGGGAATTTAAAATACCAGAGGCCATGGAGAAAGCCTGGAAAATATGGATACTGGGGAAGAAAGCATGGAGACACCCTGTGTGAGGCCTTGGGAAACCAGAACCTGGCACAGATTAGTCAGCCCCATTGCTTCCAGCCTGACTCTTGCAAAGTTCCTGGAGTATCTCCCTGCATCCTTCCTCAATGTGCAGGATTTCTGGACAGTTTGTTAATTCGGGTAGGCTTCAGCATCCCATCAAACTGGTGCACTGGGAGACACAGTATGTACCTCCTGTGGCATTTTCACCTCAGGTATTGGATGTAACACCAAGTTTACTCAAGGCCATAATGAAGCTTTGATAACACATTTGCCCAGCCCTGAGCCAAAAGTAATAAACTCTGGAACTCAGTAGAGTTTATTCAGTCAAAGCAGCATAGTAACATGGTCACAAGGTTTGCTTTCAGCTCTCAGCAGAGGCAGAATGAGACCATGTCCACCCAAAATGCAGCCAGAGCAAGCTCACGACGTTGCAAAGCCCTGCTAAGCATGAGCTCACATCTGCAGAGTGCAAATAAATCTGGGGGCTTTGCAGGGGCCTCCCAGGTTCCAGCAGACTGCACAGGAAAATAAACCAGGGCCAGGGTGAGGACTTGAGCCCTGATCTGCAATTGTCCATTCTGCTTAATTCTTATCACACTCCCTGGTAAGGTTTTGGCCCATAACAACTTACCCTCTCCCACACAATGCCTAGGCACCCTTAAGAGATTAGCCTTGGATTTTCCTAAATAGGCAGTTTGCACGAGGCTGCTTTGTTTTTGGAGAGAAGAGGTCCATGGACACAAGCCAGGATGAGCCACTATGCCTCAGAGCTAGCGTCTGAGCATTGGAAAAAAATGGCTGAAATAATACTTCCCTAAACCTGCTGGTCCAGGAAACAGCACAGCCTTGCTCTCCTAGTGCTGTGTCTGAAAGAATAAGCTCAAGAAAGACAAACCCATTACGTTCAGAGTCAGCCATGGTGGATCTGCACCCACGTGTGCTCAGCCTGCAGCCCAGAGGCAGGGATAGCTGAGGACTAAGTGTACCACTGTGCAGCAATTAGCCTCAGGAGCTTACAGCAAATGCAAGACAATTTAGAGTGACAGGAAAATTTTCCAAGAGACACGATAGTTGCACAAAAATTGAAGGTACCAGAAAGAGCTTAGGAACCAAAAATAGCAGAAAATAACGTAATGCGTTAGTCCTTTTTTCCTCCCTGCCAAGTTTTAAACCAGGGTAGTTTCAGCAGGGCTATTTCTGATGCACAGAAAAAGAAAAGTCAGGCTTGAGATCAGCTCTTTGTGTTAGGTCCTGCACATCTCCACATGGACGAAAATGAAGTCATGTTTTGAGAAACTGGATAGTGAACCCAGGGGCAATGGTGGCAGAGACAGCCTCTCCAGGCCATTTGTTCTCACAGGCTCAATGTTTTTGGGGCTGTGGGAATAACCCACCATGGATGCGTTACCTGACTGCCAGGGATGCATGTCGTTCCCTTGCATTCCGCTTGCTGAAAATCACAATCTACTGTCAACTACACGGAGTATGTAATCTGAGAAAATGCCACAAATATAGCAAACTGTCAGCGCAGGAAAGATTAAGCCAAATGCTCTTCTGTGCCTTGCCACAGAAATGAAAGCATCAGAGTGACTGGTACAGCGTAGGGGACCTTAACTTCACTGACAGGACAGAGAAGGCCCCCGAGTATATGTTCCTAATTGTTTGGGTTCCTCTGTGTCCATAGGTGCTGGTAAATGAGGAGCACCTGAATGATAAAGGCTCGGTACAGCCAAGGTGATGGTAGGTTGTGATTATGTGTATCATAGCACAAGTCCAAGTAACCACAAAAAGTTTCTGGGTAAAATCCATGTGTCCGGTGGCTTCTTAGACACTAAGTCATTCAGATATGCATGGTGGTCTTGATGTTGTTTTTGAGGGCTTACTGGCTTCTGTTTACAGAAGAGGAGGCTGAGGGGAGAACTCATCACTCTCTACAACTGCTTGAAAGGACATTGTAGAGAGGTCAGTGCTGGTCTCTTCTCACAGGTAATTAGCGATAGAACGAGAGGGAATGGCTGCAAGCTGCAGCAGGGTAGGTTTAGGCTGGACATTAGGAAAAAATTCTTCATAGAAAGAGTGGTCAGTCACTGGAATGGGCTGCCCAGGGAGGTGGTGGAGTCGCCATCCCTGACTGTGTTTAAGAGTCGTTTACACATGGTGTTGAGGGATCTGGTGTAGGGGAGAACTTTGTAGAGGAGGGCTGATGGTTGGACTCGGTGATCCCAAGGGTCTCTTCCAACCTGAATGATTCTATGAATCTATGATTCAAATCTACCTAAATGGTAATAAGGTGTCTAAATACTTTTAATCTCACCCTCAGTTCTCAGTTCCTTTATGTGCCTTTGAAAGCTCTCCAGCAATCCCTATGACTTTCTCCATGCCAAGGCTTTGCTTGAATCCATTTCCCTTGCTTCTGCTGCCAGCCACACAAGCCCACTGCCAGGAGAAAGGGGTGGGAGCTGTGGACTTACATTGCTTGTGCTGCACTGCCCTGTCCAAAGCTGCACAGACATAGACCTGGTGGCCGTAGTGTCAACTGCCCATCTGGGCTGAGCACCCCTCTTCCTTGATGGAGCACCATGAGAAACACCTCTGGGGAGAAGATGTAGCCTTTTTTTTCTGGGCAATGCACCTTCATATTCATGTGAGTGTGACATTCTGTGCTGTATTTCAGTTGTGGTGTGTTATGGAGTGGAAACTTCTTTGAGATAGAAGTCTCATGTCCCTAATGGAAATGCAATCGCTCTGTTAATCCCATACAGCCTGTCTCCAAGCTGTTTCAAACATCACAGAGGAACAGCAGGTCTCAAAGTTCCTGGAAATTTCATGAAAATAGGTGGCCTGGTAGAGACATTAATGACACTGTGAAAGTCTGCTGAGTAAGGTCAGCTCTTATCAGACTCCAGAGAATCTAAAAGGGGCATGTGGGTTCACAAAAGATCAAATCACAAATTCACGCTGGGTTTTGCACTCAGATGGCTGCCTGAGAAACCATACCAACAGACAAGGCTTCTCTCCCATGTAGATCCTCTGGTGTCACTCTGCAGTCCCCATTAAAAAGTCAACCAACCGTGAAAGAGTAACTGGGGTGTGTTACACCCAATGCCCAAGCAACTCTTGTAACACAGATTAAACCAATAGGGAAGTACACAGATTGTCTATTGCATTAGGGAGATAGACAAACAGATAATCTTTTACCAGATGAGAAAAAACAAGTACAAGACCCAGCTCTTTCTTTTTCTGGCAAAGTGGGTTGTTTAAGCAGTGATATTGAATGGTCAGTGCTGGTAAAGACCTGAGATGGAGGAGTTCCTGCAGTATGGCAGATATTCCAGATGGCATTCCCTACTGAAGGCTAGCAGGTAGAATTCAACCACCTTTCAGTCTCAGCCAATTAGACGCCATCCTTGCAAATCACAGAAAGAATCATAGATTTGTCTAGGTTGGAAGGGACCTTTAAGATCATCTAGTCCAACCATCAACCTAACAGATAAAAAAGCATCATTAAACCGTGTCATGCCGTCTTTTTAATACCTCCAAGGATGGTGCCTCAACCGCTTCCCTGGGCAGGCCATTCAATGCTTAATAGCCCTTTCAGTGTACGAAAATTTCCTAATATCCAATCTGAACCTCTCCTGGTGCAACTTGAGGCCATTTCCTCTTGCCCTATCACCTGTGACTTGGGAGAAGGGTCGGACCCCTGTCTCTTTACAACCTCGTTTCAGGTAGCCGAGAGTGATAAGGTCTCCCCTTAGCCTCCTCTTCTTTAGGCTCAACAACCCCAGCTCCCTGGGGGCTGTCACAGCCTTGTACAAATCCTGCAAAGCACTGGAGAGTTCCCAGGTCTGAGCTGTCTCCTTATCTACTAAGGAGAGCTGCATTAAACAACACGTAACAGTAATAAGAAATACACAGGTCCTTGCAAATAAGGACAATAGATACCTCTGGGTTTGTCATTGCAATCAAGCTGATGAAGCGTTGAAGAAATAGCACATATGACCCAGTGTCACAGACTGTACAAAAGAAATGCACTTTATCCAAGCAAATTGTGGCTGATTTTCTTGTGTTGGCATCTGGGTTCAACATTCAGACACACTGCAACAGCGAATGCTTACAATGCCACAACTCAGCGCTGGACTTGAGGGGAGGCTGCTATCACCAGCTGGATGAGAGATTCACAGCTAGCCAGACCGTGCTAAAATATGCTGAAAGAAGCTGAACAGCAACCCCTCTCCCTGTCATCCCTTCAACTCCTTGTCTGTTTCTTATTCTTATGCCTTATATTTCAGACCATGCCCTTCAGGGACAAGGACTGCCATTTCCTCTATATTTCTCCTGCGCCTGTGGCAATGCAGGTCCCACCCCAGCGGAGCATCTACGCGCTCTCACAGTCAAAGTGTTGGTGTGAGACAACAAATCCGTCTTGTTATTTCACTGTTTTCAAACATCCAGCTCATAAGTATTCCTGCGTACCACAGCAATACCTAAATGGGATCCTGTTATTGCAGCTAAATTCGTTCAAATTCATTTCACTTACAAAAGGTACTAAAACTGTCTTCTTTCAGCAATAACCTCACTTTCACTAATCACCAGCTCGTTCAGACTATATTTTATACACTTGATTATTCAGTTTTGCCCTGATAATAACTAATGTGCCACTGTAGGCAAGAAGTAAAATGCTTCAGCTCAGCCCCTCCATTCCTAATGGATTCTCTGTTTGTTTACATTATAACTGTAATAGCTATTGATCTTCACACGATTATGGAATCCAGACAGCATTAGAAAATTCATTAATGATGACTATAGAAGCTTTAACCCCGTTTAAAATGTTCTTCACTTTCAGGCTATTCTACATGAATGACAACATCTATTATGGACAAAGGCACTGTAACCACCCCTAATTTGCAAAGCATATTATCTGTGATCAATACTGAATGATAGAGCACAGCTGACTGAAAGGGCCAATTTTGGAATTCAAGTGACATATGGTTTAAATCCCACAGTAACCACCCCGCTCTAACTAAACAATGAGGACATACAATATCCAGGATTTCTAACGCAGTGCCCCACAATTAACACAGCTCTTCCCTGGGGAATAATGCCACTATTTACATTTTTGGTTTTCAAGGACAGAGAAAGAGTTTGCTGTTTCCTTCATCGGATGCAACAAGGTGCACTGCATAATGAACAAAATGCCATAATTGCTTAATAAAGGAACTTTATTAAGCATATGGAGTAACTTTATAAAAAAGAAAAAAAACACATCAATGAATATTTTGTTGTTTCAAGAAACTGTTTTCATCTTTTTTTCAGAAAAAATAAACACTATCAACAAAAAATATCCCCAATACAATTGTTTCACAGAGCTCCTTCCAGCAGCACTAGTCTTCTATGTCTTAATAATACTTTCTGGGAAGTCTGTTTGTTTTAGCTCCAGCCTACTTTGAAAGATAGATAATGAGGGAGACTACAAGTGCTTAGCTTACTGCTTCATTTAGATTCCATGACTGTTGTCCCAGCTCTTTTCAAGCTATGTATTAATGACAAAAGGTTATGGAAGGATTTTATTAAACATTAAGTACCTTGGCAATGTAACTAAAGGTGTAAACCACAGCAATCTACCTGACAATTACATATTGCAGCTCTAAAAAAAGGAAGCATTTAATAATTATGGCTTTATATAATTCTGATACCTATAAAAATTCTGGAAGGAACTCAGCTCAAGAGTAACTCACTGACTCATTGGGCATATAACAAGGAGGAATTTAGCATCGTGCATTCATGGGAGTAGCTTTGCCTGTAAGAAATCAATACATTTTTCAGCAAGCCACATAAAAATAAGGGACTGACCCAAGACTCATAATTCACATTTTCATCCCATGCAAACTTCCACAGATGGAAGTGGATGCATGGCTCTGCTCTGGATGCATACTTGCTTGCAGTACAACAGCACATACCTCCCTGTAAAGCTACTGAGTTTACATAGCTTGTCTCCTGAACAGTAAGGATACTCATTTAGTCATTTAGTTTATGCAGCAATGAGTGCAATACTGTCTCTTGGGGTGGATTTCGTTTTCCCTGCCATGAAGTGTCTATGACATAGGTATGAGCTCAGTGCATGTGCCGTGGCTACGTGTTGCGGTTTGCCTTATCATCTCACATTACTCCCTATCACGTTCTGGTCAGTGGAGTCTGGAGAGCTATTCTGCCTATGTTTGGCAATAATAGGAGATCAGACACTCAGAAGAAACCCAGCACTAAAGGTGGGTCAGCTGAACCTCACCCAACTGAGAGGTATAGGTATAAAGTACATTATATATATTACACGTGGCAGCTCTGTCTATGCCAAGACCCATTCAGAAGGCTTCTGGTCAGTGAAGAGGCAGGTGCAGAGGTCAGGAAGGAACAACAGTTACACAGAAGGGGCTGCCCCACACCCAATCTCCAGCCCACATCAGCAGGGAGGACATTGGCATGCTGTGTAACCAGACCCAGAAGAACTTGGAAGAACTATCAGGTCCCACCATTTAGACATAGACCTTGTATGTCAAGAAATGTGTGTGTATGCCTCCCACCTACCAAACTGTACAATGCATGTAAAAGTGTCACTCGCTCCAGGTGGCACCACATGGGCCTAAGTTTGCCCACAGGAGACTGGGGATGTAAGGTACAAAGCACTGGGAGTTCTGTGGGGTGAAGCCATGGGTACTGAGAGACAGCAATGGTGAGAGCTGCATTGATAGATATCCATATCTGCATGTTTTTACAGATATAGATATGTATAACAATTGCAATTTACAGCATGCAATTTCTGAATTAAGAACAAAATCGCACATTATACATAAATGCATGCATGTGAGCTAAGAGCACTGTATTCCTCTCCCACATCACTGGCTTTAGCAAAGACATCATTTTACTCCTTATGCACAATCAAAGCAGCTCAAATTCAAAATTATGAACCTAAAGTAAAGTAAAATCTATTCAAAAACAGCTTGTGAGCAATCCAAGGGCTGAAATATATTAGCTTATATATAAGTTTGTAGATCACAGAAATTTATACAAAGTCTCCAGTCTCTTAAGGATCACAGATTTACAGAAGTAAGCATAAATTCCACTCAATCAAAAGGAGAGCAAAAAAAAATCCAGGGTAGGAAGATACCATAAAAAGAGTGGTCAAAAGCAATCAGAGCTGAAGTGGTCTTAACAGAAAAAAAATTGCCAAAAAAAAACCCCAGCTCCTACAAAAGATATCTGAAAATCCTAGAAATAGGAAGCTGTTTTCTAGATGAATTTTAGTCCAACCCAAGTGACATTGCTATGCAAAGCAATCTAAGCAACTTCATGAGACCAGGAGAATAGCAGAAGGAAAGATAAATACTTAGTAGGCGCTGTCTGAATGTGACATTGACCACACCATCAATCATAACCTTCAACTACCTTGATATGCAAGGTAAGCCACTAAGAAGAGAAATTCATACATGGTGCAGATAATGAGGTTAATTTTTCTGTGAGCTATCATGGAAATTATTCTAGTACGTTATCAGTACTTTGCTAAAATTTTTCTCAGTATGGGAATCAATCTTTCCTTCTTCTTGGCTAGAGCATAAAGGCTGAGATTTATAAAGCCTTTTAAGGTGCCTCTAAAATTAATGGGAATTGGATGTCCTCATTACCTACATGCTTTGAAAAACTCAGCCAAAATGCATAAAATGCATAGGCAGTAGCTATCATTAAAACCTCTCCAATTTTGCCTTTGAAAGTGGATAAGGATGCCATCATGTTCAAATGATCCCCCTGTAAAGAATTTAGCACCAAGAGTATTTAGTGAACACCACAGTGCTCACTGTAAATTATTTTCAAAGACATGTGCAAAGACTTTAATGGTGCCTACACAAACAACTGCATGAAGTAATACGGTGAGGTGAATCTCTGGGGGCTAGTTATCAACACCGCAGTCCTGAAGGAATGGAATGTATTATATATCCCAAGTAGCCACTTCATTCCTCCAATTGGGAAAGGTCTGATGAGACTGGGCTATATATCCTTTGAGCTAATTATCTGTTAATATGCAAAGACTGCAGTCCAGAGGCATGAGTGCAATGGGGATCTTTGGGCTGGTTCTATCAAACCGGTTGTTAAAATCATACCTAGTTCCCAACCATCTGCAAACCTCAATAAAAACCATCTTCATTTCGCCATTGCCACCCTCTCAGGCAAAAGCCTCATTGCTCTAGGACAATTCTCTTCCTTTTTCCCGCCTTTACACTTTTTCCCCATACTTTGGGCAAGGGGGGCATCCTTGCCAGCTGCCTCCTTCCCTCGTCTTGACCGTGCCTTTCTCCCCATAGCTGGCTGGCAAATAAGAGCAGAAGCAACTCCCAGGTCTACAGCACTACGGTGAGAGTGATGCAAACCTTGGGCAAAGCTTGTGCTGCTGTTGCTACCCTGCTAGCAGTACCCAGATGGGCTAGCATATATCTAGCTCTGGCACTGATATCATAAACATAAGCAGTGCAATCACACTCCGCAGTGGAGTGCAGATGAGAAAACCAAAGGAGAAGAGCTTCAGCCTTGTATAATTTCCATGATTAAAATCAACAGCAATGTTTGACTAATTGGCCCACAAAGGCCTTTGCATTGGCATAATTTAAATAAGCTTAAAAACAGAACAAGGTTAAAAAAAAAAAGCACCATTCAGCCTACCAACCAGACTGTAGAGTCACTTCACTGAGTTTGAGTTACACAAGGCTTGCTTGTCTCTGCAACAACCCCATATAGCTGCCCTAGTTTTCTGTGGATTACCCCACTGAAAAGTGAAACTGATGAATGTGTTCACTATCAATGTCACCAGCCATTTCACCTCTGAATAGGAACACGATATTATTAAGGGACTGCAAGAAGAGGGTGAAAACACACACTTTCCCTCTCCTGCTCTATGCCAGCACCTGATTTTCATGTATCTCCTTACATGGAGGATGGAAATCTTGCACAGACTTACATAGAGGTGGGAGAACAAGCCGTTTCTCTGTTAGAATCACTAAGAGCAGTGTGTGTGTCATGAACAAGTGGTTGCATCTCCATGCACTCATGCACAGAGCAAATAGAGTATGCCTTGTGTCCACTTTCAAGTTAGTTTCAAAGTGTTCTCCAGGAGAAGTCACAGTAAGGCTAGGATAGAAGTGGACCAGGCGTCTGGCTTCTGGACATCTCTTTCAATACCATTGATGAGACCTCTGCTGAGAAAGCCATGGAGGTGGCTACAGCCATTAGGTAGGCTACACCTTACCCAAAAGCACCAGATGAGACCTTGTCCATATCTGCCCAGCTCTAGCTGACTGCCTGAATTCAGTATGAGCCAGAAAACAAAACATTAGGCAAACTTTGTTATGTAACTGTCGCTGAAGTCGCATTTGGCGCGGCGGGCCAGCGGGTGACAGAAACCACTCTGGCAACTGCTAATTGGCCTTAGTAAGGAGTAAGTCAAAGAGATTGGCCTGGGGCAATGTAATTAGCAAAGTCATTGGCAGCTTATGCCAACAGTCTAATTTAGAAAGTAATAAATAGTTAAAACAGCAGTCTCCTGGGGGCAGGAGCACATACGTACAAGGACGGCTGACATGGTGAAGCAGCTATTGTCCAAGGTGGACCCACACTGTGTAGGGGTCGAGCTGCCACCAAGGACCCAACCTGTCTCTCTGCCAGAGTGAGTATCCACCTCTGGGGTCCAGGGTACTGGCCTAGACTGGAGCGGGGCTGGGGCTCTGCTTCATATTTTGTGCGTCTGTGTATGATAGAATGGAAACCTTGGAATAAAAAAAATCACTATCCACCCACCAACCCACCTTCCAAAGTAAATAAATTTTAAATGGTACGTTTCCAAGTGGTGTGTGTCTGTTCCTGCAGAGTGTCCCCAGACCAGATGGTTCAACTGTGGCTTAAGCCGAGGGACCGTAGAAGTGAAGAGGAACTCCCAGGCTGTGCCCTGCCCAGGCTCATCACACCGCACATCCAACAAGATGAAAACTGGTGGGCACGGGCCCATCTGTCAGACCACAGAGCAGGGGGGCTGCGGGAGGAGGAAGCAGCAGGGAGGGAATAAAGAGAAGTGGGGAATGGGCTCCACTCCCAAACACCTTTCTCAGCGCAGCGGGGCTTGCTGTAATTTGCTGCCCATAGGTTACCAGTAAATTACTGTCCCCTGTAGCAAAGATGAAGAGGGGAGGTGTGCGAGGGGCACAGTGTCTCCCCCAGCGGTTCCTGAGACGAGGCAGCTACCCCGGCTTCTGCATTGCTCAGAGCAAAGCCTTGAGACGCGCGCTAGCCCAAAGTAATGAGCCTGGCTCTGGCAATGAAGCGATTGTGGCAGTAAAGTAAAACAGCCATTATGTACTTGGCAGCAGCTCTAGCCTTGAGATAACCTGCTTTTTAATTGAGCTGAGGAATGTTTTCATTCTTCCTCAAGTTGCATATTATTTATGGGTACAATGTGTAACAATAAAAATTACATATCTTGGCAAAAACTATGAGCAAAAAGTCAGCTGGAAGAACACTACACAGCGGGCGTATATTTTTCTAGAGAGGTAGTCATCTATTTTAAGTACCATTGTGCTCCGCCTCACGGTGGTAAATCCACACAGAAAGCAGCAGAACGCGAGCGATGTTTTTGCAACATACAAAGAGACCCGGTTTTAAAAGCACGACCTCAAGGTATGTGCTGCGAGTTACCTCACCTCTGAGCCCTGTAGGCTCATCTCTTCGCAGACCTCTCCCTGCCTGTGCTCCAGCAGAGATACCAGCGGAGGGAACGGCCACAAAAACTACACCCCGTGCCACTGCTCCGAAGCTCTCATCCTCAGCAGAGCACCTTCCCCCTCCTCTATAATGGGAGCAGCAAAAATTGCTTCCAATTTCCTTCCACGCTTCAGTGTGCTGAGCGCCAGCATTATTGACAATTTGGGGTGGTGGGGGGAAAGAAGGAAAAGAAGGAATGTGCTGCCTTTATCCATTTTTAATTGCTGGCGACTGTGAAGTTGTTCTTTAGGAAATAAATACTTTACTACTTTCCTCTCCCACTCTCAGCATGCCAGCGCATGTGGTTTATCGACGGGCATTTAATAATAACTTTCAATACCGGAATTTTTTCAATTGCTTCTTCAGATTTTTGCTCCAAACCACTGCGGTTGGATTACACATGGGAAAAGCTGAGCAAATGGATTTTGTGTAGTGTGTGGCTGCACAGAGAGAGAGAGTGAGGGCGCACAGAATCACTCTAAATGATAAATCAACTCTTTATTTTTCTTTTTTTAAGTATTTTTCTTGGTGCAATAACCTTTTGTCTATAGCCCCACTGTAACAAATATGCTGCTTTAACCCTTTGTGCACTCTGAACAGAAAAAGCAGGACTGGGCTGAACATTAGCAATAGAACAAGAGGGGGTGGCTGCAAGCTGCAGCAGGGTAGGTTTGTAGGTTTAGGATTGACATTAGGAAAAAATTCTTCACAGAAAGAGTGGTCAGTCACTGGAATCAGCTGCCCAGGGAGATGGTGGAGTCACCATCCCTGATTGTGTTTAAGAGTCGTTGACACGTGGTGTTGAGGGATATGGTGTAGTGGAGAACTTTGTAGATTAGGGCAGATGGTTGGACTCGATGATCCCAAGGGTCTCTTCCAACCGAAATGATTCTATGATTCTATATTATCTTAAAACTCTTCTTCTGTAGCCAACAGGTCTTGCATTTTAAATGGGAACAGGGCTACCTCCAGGTTTGTCAGCTTGATGCCTAATTGTCTTTGGGCCTACAAACCAAACATGGGGAGACCTGACTGAGGGAAAAAAAGATGAAGCCTGAAAAAAAACAAAAGAAATGGAAAGAATGCTGAACCTATAATGCAAATCTCATGTTTAATTAGGTGGACTGAAGAATTGTGGCCAGGAAAAACATGTTTCTCTGTAAGTGGTTTTGAATAGCACTGAAGATGAATATAATAAGGCTGACAAATACACCTTGGAGGGTGACTGCAAGAATAAAATCGATTTATTTAATAATTTAGAAATTGCTTCCAGCCATATCTCCCATTAAAATCTGCAGACCATTGTATTCTGTATTTCTTTGGTCTTTTTTCTCCCTTTTAGTTATGCTCCACCAGCTTTAATAAATAAGTAATACATGGGGGGAAACACTTATCTCGAGTGCTTTACCACAACCCTGTAGGGCTCTTTTATTCTTTCTAACTCTAAATAGATCAAGTCAGGAACAATCATTTCCCTGGAGAAGAAGGATGTTTCAGGGTTAATACTCTTAATATAAGCAAGGAAGTCCAAAAATTAAAATTGTATTAACGACCATCAGAGATTGAAGCAAGTAAGCAACATATTAAATGTGTATTCTGCTTCCCAAAACCAAATGAAAAATCACCTGGACACATAAACAGCAGTCAGCAGCTATATGTTTTTGTAGGAAGAACTAAAGGAAAATGAGACATAATAAGAGTAATAATTAATCCAGGAATAATATACATTTTTTTTATTCCACCACCTGTTTTGAAGTTTTCTCCTTATAAATGTTCCTACAGTTCAAGCTTCCTGAGATTTTTCTCCTGATGGTGTTTTGACCATAATTGTTACAGATTCTTGTTTTTACACTGCACAATTTAGAAAGGAAATATATTGGAAAGTCTTGCTTGTAAATCAATTAAACATTAAGTACTCACCACCTTACTCATGGAAAAGCGAATGTAGACCAGGCACAATTCTTCTGCAACTATTTTATGCAAAATTCATAGTGTGAATTCAATAAACAATTCATAAAGTCAAGTATGAGTTTGATATAGGTGCATATCAGCAATGTAGGCCAACTTCATTTACACTGGGAAATTAAACATGGAAAATGCCTTTCTGCTCACTTGAGTTTGACAATAAAGCCGGCTGCATGGTCAGGGGGACCATCCTTGGCTGCTCTGGCAGTTTGTTGCTTTCACTTGCAAGACCAAGAGAGTAGTTGAACTCTGCTATAGCAATAGCTATAACAATATTAATTAATTCTTTTCAGCCAAGGACTTCCATTTTCCCCAAATATTGTTCTTTTTAACCATTCTAAAACTAAATAAAATGGAGAAAGGAAAGAGAAAAGAGCACACAGTAAAAGCCATTATAAAAGAACCAGCTGAATGGATGTCTTTCAATTGATGTCAGTGGGCTTTAGATAAATAAATGGGAAATTACGTTAACGTGCTCTTACTTTTCCCAACATACCAACAAAAAGTAGCTTTTGAAAGAACTTACATAATAGGCCCACGTGGATTTCCTTCAGCAGCTCAAGCAAGGCAGCACTTTCCACCTCAGATTACTGGTTGGCGAGCTACCAGCACACAGCTGGACCATGGGAGCAGGGCCAGCAGCTTTTACCCATGACGTGACCACATGATTCAAATGGGATCCAGGCCTGATTACACACCATAACTCCAATCATCTTCATCTTCTGACACCTTAGCTTCTGGTTTCCATACACTAGGGTTCTCACATTTTCCCACAGTTTTGGTAGTCATGTGGCTTTTCCCCCACAGGTTTTGGGGGAGCAATGAGCCCTTATAGCTGCTTACCAGGAGCTCTCAGCATGACCTACGGTGCCTAATCAAGGACTTGACTCTAGAGCTCCTATCACAAAACCTTTATAGTATTTTTGTCTGCATGTGGACAAAAACCCACTAATTGGAGGAAAAGGTGTCAGAGATTCCTTGTCAAGTGCCTGAGCACAGAGGAGATTTTCCCACATCAGAAACTTTTGGGTGAGAAGAACAACACAATGGATGGAACCCAAACCCAGCCCCTTTGCACCCTCGCATGAAAAAGCAGGCTTGCACCCCTGATGTATGGGATGTTTTCTTAAGGATACAGGCAGCTCTCATCATTCCTGCACTCCTAAGGAGAAGACAGGGCTGTATTACAGCCTTGATGGTTCAAAGGACAGGAGGATGAGGAGCCAGAGCAAGGCTATGTGGATAGACGAACAATGTGGCACTCACCCTCAAAGACCACGGTGTTTCCCTTTGAGCAGCCTCACAGTATTATTTGCAAAAGCTTTATTCAGGTCTTTAAGGGCTCTCTTAAGCCTTCTCCAAGAGGAGCCCTGTAGCCTCCACCAGGTCATGCAGACTACAACCTTCCTCAGAATCTCTTCCATTAGGGGACCCCTGAGAACTAGTGCTTAGGGCAGGCCTTGTAGAGCACTAAGCAAACGCCAAAACCATCTACTGTTTCTTTTTGTGTTCAGGTCTTGTCAGGGAATAGAGAGAAATTATTGTTGGGGAGAGGAACAAAAGCAGGCAGTGGATGGGTGGCAAGCTTCCCTCACATCCCTCACTTAGCCCAGCTAAGAAGCATGGTGGCTGTGGCCAGCATGGCCAGCATGCCACACTTCAACAGCCAGTTTCCCCTATAATCCTGATTATTCTTTAGAGCTGAAATGGGGGAGGGGGCGGAGGCAGATTTTCCTTCTTTTTGTGCCTGTGCAGGGCTGTGTTTTCTCTCTTGTCTGCACAGGGGCAGGCTCACTGCTCCTGTGTGTGACCTTCAAGAACCCCAGCAAAAGAGAGGAGGAGGCAGCATTGCAGAAGCAAGCAAGGGACAAAAGTGACCTGGTTGCTACTGGTGCTGCTGCCGGAGTTGCTAAGAGAAGGCACAAAGGCCCCTGGACATTACCACTGGAAAGTCATTAGGAAGCTCACGGCCACATCCTCGGCACAGATTGCAAGTCCTCCTCTCCCAAGGCATGGGGGTTCGGGAGGAGGAGGAAGGGGGGCTCAGGAAGGAAAGAGAGTATCAGTGCATTGCCCAAAAGGGTGGAAATGAACAGGAAAGGGGTGGGTGGAGCTCAGTGTGGGTAGGCTGTGGGTTTGACAGAGTGAGTTTCTTTCTAGTTATAAAGTTTGCCCCTCCTCTCAGGATATTTTTTTTTTTTTTTTAAGTTTTATTCATGAGTTGTTAAACATTTTGTTTAGCAAATCGGTTTATCCCAATGACCTTTCCCTGCTTTAATTTTCGAGATGGCAGATGGCTCTAAAGAAATCCCCCTTAAATGCAGACCCAGACCCAGCCTGCTTTTTCACACACTGGACCTGCATCAACATGCCAAGCACAGCTCCGGAAAGAAGACAAAGTCCCCAAGAAAGAAGCAGGGAGGGAGAAGGAGGGGGCAGGGAAGAGAGAAAAAGACTAGACAGAGTCCAGGTTGACTATTCCTTGCATTGTTAATAGCCTGGGATTTCTGCCTGATGCTGTTTGCAACCCCCTGCCACTACTATCTGCACACTGGCAGCAAAATCTGTGGAGGATGTCCTGGAGGATTGGTATCCCCAAGTCTCTGTTGCAAGAGACAAAGACTGTAGGGAAGTGAAAACGGCTGGAAGTAAGGGACCTGGGCAGGAATGACATGCAGAAAGCAGAAGCAACACTGAACCAAGCTGAGCTGCTGCACTGGCAGGTGACTGAACACTGGAAGGGGCTGCCCAGGGAGGTTGTGGAGTCTCCTTCTCTGGAGATATTCAAAACTCATGTGTTCCTGTGTGACCTGATCTAGGTGTTCCTGCTCCAGCAGGGGAATTGGACCAGATGATCTTTCAAGGTCCCTTCCAATCCCTGATATTCTGTGATTCTGTGAAAATACAAAATGGGAATAGCAGATTGGAAGGAAGAATTGGAAAAAAAAGCCATTTGAAGCCCTAGCACTTTGAACTGCCTGCTCAATCTTGTGGTCACTCCTCATCTGGCACCCAGGCAAAAGGCAAATTGTTTTTCCAAAGGTTCCCTACACCAACCATTTTAAAAGACCTTAGTCTCACTTTATTCCCTACTCCCCCACCCCCCAACACATTTCAAACTTTTACCCCATTCAGTTGTTATGGATGAATAGTGAATCATGTCAAGAGCTGTCATTTATGTCTTCCTCAGTTGGCAAATATTTGAGAAAAATTTATACAAAGTACCACATTTCCTATCTTTTTCAGACGGTAAGTAATACCACCCAGAGGTGCCAAATTCCAGCAAGCAATTCTGTTCATTTTAGTGCACCATCAGATTGAAAATGTGGTGAGAACAGCAGTTGTTTCAAAGAAAAAAAAAAAACACTGTAAGGATGAAAATGCACTCAGGCTCCATACCACTGGATTCCTTCCTGACCACAGCTTATGTCTAAAAGGAGAGATCCCAAGCAGGGTTTGCAAACAGCAATGTGAGTTCCTGACTCAAACCAATTCCTTCCAGTCTCCAGAGGGAGTGTACAAACCCAGTTCTATTAACCATTTAATTCTATAATTCATCTAAAACACTTGAGTGAACCCTGTTGGCTTTCCTGGCTGGATTGTGTCTTTCTGAGGGGCAAAGTTGGAGGAAAAATGCAACCACATCACATGACATGTCATAGCCTACCACACCAAAAAGTGACAAAGGGAATGGCATAACCCCCTGCTTCTTCCCTCTCTTTCACTCAGGCCTATGGACTTCCATGGGGTGAGCACTCTACTTACCCAAGTTCTACCAACAAAAACTTTATCCCATAGCCAAGGTATAAACTACATCTTGGGAAACTGCTGGAAGCAAGATACCAAGAGCAGCAGTCACAAGTCCCTTTTACCTGGAGAAAGGTGTTATGCCTGGAAAGGTATAAATTGCTAAAATCTCAAGCTTCTTCATGGAGCCTCTTGGCTTCTTTTCATTCTGCACGGTTTGTTTTTGTTTTTAAATTGGCTTAATCAAAGCTCTATCCTGGGACCAGAACAATAGTGAAGGAAGTCAAAGGGCCTCCAAATGCATCAAAGTCCAAAAGCAGCCTAAGGTTAGTATTAATGAATCTCACTGATGAATCCCGCAAATGCCACTTTCACACAGCTCAGTCCTAACCAACACACAACAAAGGAATTCGTAGAATCATAGAATCATTTTGGTTGGAAGAAACCCTTGGGATCAACGAGTCCAACCATCAGCCCTACTCTACAAACCTCTCCCCTACACCTTATCCCTCAACACCACGTGTAAACGACTCTTAAACACAGTCAGGGATGGCGACTCCACCACTTCCCTGGACAGCCCATTCCAGTGACTGACCACTCTTGCTATGAAGAATTTTTTCCTAATGTCAAGCGTAAACCTACCCTGCTGCAGCTTGCAGCCATTCCCTCTCATTCTATTGATAATTACCTTTGAGAAGAGACCAGCACTGACCTCTCTACAATGTCCTTTCAAGCAGTTGTAGAGAGTGATGAGGTCTCCCCTCAGCCTCCTCTTCTGCAAAGTAAACAGTCCCAGCTTCTTCAATCGCTCCTTATAAGATTTATTCTCGAGGACCTTCACCAGCTTCATTGCCCTCCTCTGCAGTCGATCCAGCACCACGATATCTCTCTTGTGCTGAGGTGCCCAGAACTGGACACAGTACTCAAGGTGTGGCCTCACCAGTGCTGAGTTACAGGGGGACAATCACCTCCCTGCTTCTGCTGGTCACACTATTTTTTATGCAAGCCAGGATGCCATTGACCTGGGCACACTGCTGGCTCATGTTCAGCCGCTTGTTGACTAGCACCCTCAGGTCCTTTTCTGCCAGGCAGCTCTCCAGCCACACTTCCCCAGGCACACAATTCCCCAAGAATTATTCCTGTTTTGGAGTATACGAGGTACTACCATGGAACAACAAAGCCAACTGCCCCCCAGTGTAATGCCTAATAGGCTTAAATAAAGTGACCATAGGAATGTCCCCCCAGCATTTCCCAGAAAATGGAGAAAAAAAAAAATCAAAGTTCTATTCCCACAGAAGTACAGAGCTAAGCTGTTGACTTCACTGTTTTGTTTCATGTTTACCTTCACATGAACTGTTTGCTGAGCACAAAATACACTCCAGCCCTCCTACTATTAGAGACAAGTGACCAGTTTCCCTTAAACCTGGACAATGACTTACCTGCAGGGCATAGTCCTTATTTTATTTTATTTGGTTTATTCCCCAAGTGGATTGTGGTTTCCTCAAATGCTTCCACTCAAACTGTCTTTCCCCAGTGTTTGACTTCTGTGTAATGTCGGTTAACTGAGATGGTCCATGATTATTTCTGATGCAGCTCAGAGTCTGGAGGTCTATCAAACCACTGTGGCTTCCATTCGCTCAACGAGAGGTAGCAGCAAAACAGCATTTGGAAATTTTATAAAATATTAAAACTCCTGCTTTCTAGGCCACACAGTCCTTGCCTGAGGCAGCATTCATATAAAAAGTTAAGCTATTACAAGATTTATTGCCTAGATGCAAAGGAGCACATAAAATTGAAGTCTATGTCTCAGCCAGTTGGAACACAAGCAGATATCCCTCCTAAGGTGCCCTGAACTGTGCTGGAGACCGACAAGAAGACAAATGCAGTAGGCCCAATGCAGACCAGCCTGTGCTAAAATAAAAGTACGAGCCTGCAAGCACTCATGCCATATTAAAGAATCAGATTAAAGAGGGCACAGCCAGCCACAGTCCACATACACTGTGCAGCTTCATGAGTGCAACGGTTCGTCATTGACAGCATGACATCCATCACTAGCATGAAGGATCCTGACAGTGGGAGGCAAGTAGCTGTCTAAGGAGGAAACTTCAGTACATGTACTTAGATTCATTCACAGGTCCTTCGGTCCCCATAAGTTTAACCATACTGTGCTCCAGATGGGCAAAAGATGTGTGTGGTATTTCACATTAGAATCATAGAATCATAGAATCATAGAATCATTTAGGTTGGAAGAGACCCCTGGGATCATCAAGTCCAACCATCAGCCCTACTCTACAAGTTCCCCCCTACACTAGATCTCTCAACACCACATCTAATCTGCTCTTAAACACAGTCAGGGATGGTGACTCCACCACCTCCCTGGGCAGCTGATTCCACTGGCTGACCACTCTCTCCGTGAAAAATTTTTTCCTAATGTCTAGCCTAACCCTACCCTGCTGCAGCTTGCAGCCATTCCCTCTTGTCCTGTCGCTCATTGCCCGTGAGAAGAGACCAGCACCAATATCTCTACAGTGCCCTTTCAAGCAGTTGTAGAGAGTGATGAGGTCTTCCCATTTGAGATGGGAAATCACTGGTATGGCCTCATATGCCAAGTGTACTCAGCACTGATATGTGAACCAAGCTTCCCAGGGGCTCCTCAGCAAGATGTACATTTCTAAGACCTAATGCTTTACTTCTTCTCTGTGCTACTCAGTGTCTGCAGACTGACAGGTGATTTTTTTTTCATTAAGTTCATGTGAGGAATAAGATTTTACGGGAACTCAGAATCGAGAGGACCATTTTCAAGTGGTTTTATGAAGACATATGGAAGCCAGGTCCCTCTATAGCCCTAGTGAGACTTCTTCTATCATAACTATTGCACATTAGCTCTCTTCCTCCAAAGTGGTAATTCTCCAGCGCTTGACAAAGCTTTCAGCTCAACGCTGCAGTGAGACAATAGCATTATGAGTCTGGTATGCCACCTGCCTCAAACTGAATATTGTAAGGAGATGAACTGTGTGTTCTGAAGAACAGAAATACTCTATGTTAGTCATACCATACCCTCCTTACTTTACATCTGGTAAAGATTTGGTACATATCCTGGGGCAAGTTTTACCCATTGCAATTGTCATGGTACCTCATGTACATGGTCCCAAAATATTCATTAGTTGCAGTAGGAACAGTATTCCCATTTTTACAGACACACACAGTGGCAATACTTTTTTTTTAAGCCAAACATTTAATGCCATTTCCAACCTTGATTTATCAATAAATCCCAATAGAATCATAGAAAGACTTAGGCTGGGAGAGACCTCTGCTGTCACCTCATCCAACCATGGCTCAGGACTTAATACTGAAAGCAATCACCAGCTTCAGCATTCACTGCAACTACTCTGTCTTGTCTGGCATTGAGATGAAGAGCCAATAATTCCATTTCAACTGAGAGGATTCGCCTATGACAAAGTAACCTGCTCTGCTGATGTGGGGTGAGCAGTGGACATTGTTTACCTGGATTTTTCCAAGGCTTTCAGCATGGTTTCCCACAGCCCTCTCCTAGAGAAACTGATGCATTACTGTGTAGCCAAGAAGTCTGTGCAGTGGGTGGAGAACTGGCTGACAAGGGGCACCCAGGGTGTGGTGGTAAATATCATAAATAGCTCCTTTTCAAACTGGCAACCTCTGACAAGGAGGGTCCTCCAGGGAACGATATTAAGCCAAGCACTGTTTTAACATCTTCCTAAGTGATGTGGATGATGGGACCAAGAGTACCCTGACAAAGTTTGCTGATGGTACCAAACAGTGGGGAAGAAACTTGTGAAGAAACAAGAAACTTATGAAATGTGACAAGGACAACTGTAAGGTCTTGCACCTGGGAAAGCATAATCCAGGGATGCAGCACAGACTGGGATCTACCCAGCCTGGAAAAGGCCCTGGGGGTACTGGTGGACAACAAGCTCAATGTGAGTGAACAGTGTGCTGCTGTGGCAAAGAAAGCCAACTGGGGGCTGGGTCATATCATCAAGGGCATCACCAGCAGAGACAAAGAGGTCATTATCCCACTCAGTGCTTGTCAGGCCACACCTGGAATGTGTAAGGTGTTCCTTACTTATTTTAAAGCATTTCTAAAGGAGTGCACATAGTGCATGATATAGAGGTGTAGTTCATTATAATAAATAAAAAAATAGGGAAAACCGAAACTTAAGATGAAAAACAAAATTCACATGTCCCAGGGAAAATTTTTTACATGTAAAATTATGACTGCTGCCTTGGCACTGCAGATTTAAATTCACACTGCCGTCTTCTCTGTCACATTAGTTGACTACCTTCTTGGGAAATATTTATGTGGCTAAGGGTTTGCAGGATCAAGCCCAATATAAATAATAATAGGATCACTTAGGCAGAGCTTTACATCTGTACAAACACTGCCTAATGAATTCCTGATGGAGTTCTGCTGTTGACTAAGGAAATCATGTGAGAACCTCCACAATAAATGAAGCAGCAACACATTTTGGATCAAAGGAAATCATACAGAAAAGCAAACTAATATACAAAAGGCTGCAGTCATTCTTGGCATATTTCCTTCTAAGTCGTTTAGAACTTCTTTAGACACTGGCACTATTTACTTTATAGCAGAACCTCCTGGCCTTTGTTGAAAGATCTTCAGTCTTTGATATCAGAGCTCTCATGTTTAACCAAGAGGACAGTCTTCAGGAGGAAGAGATATGTGCAAACTTAAGCTCCACACAGTGTGAACTTTAATGCAGAGGTGACCTTTCATTCTGCTATTGTGCAGTATGAGCAGAGCAAGGTCCAGATCCATGCCAGGGACACCAAGACACTCAGGGGCACAAGTAGCAACAGTCCAAATTTAGCTCAGGCATGACCATACTGAAACTAATGCTAAAATACTGTAGCTGGGTGCTCTTCATGAAGTGAATCACTTTGGAAAGTGACCTCTTTTCTACATGGTTTTAGGAACTACATCATCCTCTGCAATTGCAGAAGCTGTATGCTTTCATAACTTCCATCAGACCATATTTGGCTGTTTTCTCCCTCAAGCCATATGCACAAGGCCAAACAAAGGCACAAATAGCATTTTCAGACACAGAATAAAAGAAAAAAGTGTCCTGGCCCTGATCGATTTACCTGCCAGATGTCGCAGAATCACACAGAATCACAGAATCACCATGGTTGGAAAGGACCTCTGAGATCATTGAACCCAACCATACTCACACAAAAAAACCCTACAATCTCAGCCACTAGAGCATGCCCTAAAATGCCACATCTACCTGTGTCTTAAATACCTCCAGGGATGGGGATTCAACCATCTCCCTGGGCAGGCTGTTCCAGTGCCTCACCACTCTTTCAGTAAAGTGATTCTTCCTAATATCTAATCTAAACCACCCCTGCTGCAAATTCAAACCATTTCCTCATGTCCTTTCATATTCACTTGGGAGGAGAGGCCAACACCCACTCCTCTACAACCTCCTTTCAGGCAGTTGTAGAGGGCCATGAGGTCTCCCCTCAGCCTCCTCTTCTCCAAACTAAACATGGCCAGTTCCCTCAGCCTCTCCACTCAGGACTTGCTCTTTAGACCCCTTACCAGCTTGGTAGCTCTCCTCTGGATGCACTCCAGCACTTCAGTGTCCTTGTAGTGAGGGGCTCAGAACTGAACACAGTAGTTAAGGTGAAGCCAAGTACAGGGGCCTGATCACTTCCCTGGTCCTGCTGGCCACACTATTCCTGATACAAACCAGGATGCTCATGGCTTTCTTGGCCACCTCGGCACACTGCTGGCTCATGTTAAGTGGGCTGTCCACCAGCACCCCCAGGTCCTTTTCTGCTGGGCAGTTTTCCAGACACTCTTCCAAAAACCTGCAGCATTGCTTGGGGTTGTGACTGAAATCCAGGACCTCTGCATGTCCTCTAAGGTTCCAACAACAGTCTTATCATAGTCCAAAAACCCCACTGAAAGATCATTTCCTAAAATTACCCATACTGTCCTCTTTTTCAATCCCTAAGATGTATCCATCATCCTTACTCTGCCTGTGTGTAGTGTATATAGTGCCAGTATCGGGGAGCTTCCTAACTGCTCTGCTTTCCAGGGCTTCTGTATTTATGAGATGACTGTTTAATGTAAAACCCTTTTTCCAGGAAATCCGTAGCTGGCACTTCCCACTGTACATCTGTAAGTCATACCTCATCCTCCATCTTCTTCCAGGAATTACATGCTTTTTGCTGCCCTCCTTACCAGGATGTTAAGAAAATCAATGTGCTCCCTGGAGCTATCTCACAGCCTGACAGACACTGCTCTGGGGTGGCCTTGAGACAAAAGAGACATCAGGACTCATTTTGTTGCCCACAAATAGACATCTAGCTCCATTTTCAATGTCCCCGTTATCCACAAGTAAGTGTTCATCATGAAGCAGGCAGGACTGGGAGACCTGTACCCTCTGAGACTAGCTTGGTGGGATGCCCCAGGGAAGCACAATAAGGGTGGACATGGGCACACCAGCAACTGAAATGAGTCTGTGGAGAAGGATTCATGTTCCCTTGATTGTACTTGCCAACTCTCTTTGAATATAATGGGAGATCTAGACCCACAGATGCTGTTTAGACACTCAAATATAGGCCCATATAAACTGGAGTTCAATCTGTTGTAATTCCTTGTAACTGGATTTCAGGTCCCAATGAGGACTGGTTCTTGAGGACCCAATGTGCAGGGCTATTCAGTCCAAGACTCTGGCCTGCAAAAGGAGTCTGTCAGGTTAGCATGGGGACCTCTTGGCTGCACTGTTGGGAGTCATACAGCAGTATGCCTTTTAATCTGTAAACACACATATCCTTCACTGGAGCTATCTCCTCCAGTGTGAGGAAATGCCAATAAGTGAATGAGAGCCATCCAAAGGCAAGAAACAGGCAAGAAACTGTTTTGTCTTGGATGAGGACCTGCAGGAGAGGGCACTGCAGAAACAGCAAGAAAAGTGGAGATGCATAATGCCTGAGCCAGCATGCACCACAAAGGCAGTTGAGACTGAAGACGTGGGTGAGTAGTGCTGTAAGTATAGGAATCCAGCACCCCCAGTAATGCAGAAACGTTGAGTGGTGAGATCCAAACAGCAGAGACCATCTGATACAGATTCCAGCCCACGAGGATTTAAATATATGGATGAACTGTTAGCCTTGGATCAAGAAAAAGGGAAGGAATAGATGCTGCAGTTACAGATCAAAGCAGCAGAAAACTCCTAACAACACTTTTTTTTTTTTTTTTAAGAGAACATCAACTACTGTCCAGTAAACCGGTCAAAGTGCCTGCAGGGAGATAATTTAGAGAAATGATTTCTCACCACTTTAATGCTCTAAAATTAGCGTTTCCAGGAAATAAGCACGTAAAGGGGAGAGATTATTCTTAGCATAGAGTTAAAAAACCAGTAGGTAATGTTACCTGAGTCACTTCTACTGACTGCAAAATAACTAAATATGTCCAAGGAGTTAGTTGGGCACCAAAAAGGGACCTGCTAACAACACATATGAAAAACAAAGGATGTGTCAGCAAATGAGCAGGAAAAATATCCTGAAGGTTTAAAGGAAGGAAATAAAATCTGGAGAAGTAGCCAGAATACATCTATTCATGGGACTGATAAGAAGATCTCCAAAGCATGTATACTGCTGAACATAAAAATAAAATTATTTTTAAAAAGAATGAAACACAAAAGCAAGAAACTAATGAACACAGCTACCTGGCTTGGCTCAAGGGCCTCTCTGAATCAATTAGAAACCCTTCGGCATTTGGAAATCTGACCAAACTAATGCAAATAACAAGAAGCACAAAGTACAGCAAGCGATAGGTAAGGAATGAATGAGAAGAGGCTGAAAGGATTTCACAGAAAAGCAATACTCAAAAGTCATAGAAGCTGCTTATAAACAAGAAGGCAGTTTGGGAAAGTGCAATGTCCACTTTTATTACCAGAGATTAAAAGAAGTGGTTGTTAGATCACTGCCAGAGAGAACAGGAGCCATGCAAGGAATCTCTAAGTTACTACATGGCTGATTTCCTTCATAGATGGATACTCTTAGCATTTCAAGGAACAGTCTTTTATTGTCGTTTTTCCAGCATGTTTTAAATGGCTTTACGGATTACATGCCCAACTCCAAATGCTTGGGCAAAGTTTACAGAAACCAGTTATTAGTTACTATTATTGTTACATGCACATATTTCCAAGCCACTAAATAATTATCATCATGTTTCAATGGAGAATATTTCTTTACAATCTGGAAACATAATGGCACCAGACACACGGAATACAGAAATGTATTTTTGATTATGTCATGGTAATAATTGCCTTTACTGCTTTATATGAATTGAATTTTTAAAATATAATCATAAAAATAGCAATCCTCTAATAGGTATTATCCTCTCCTATAATGGAGGCACAGGTCACAGAACACCTTCCTTTCCTCATTACTGACGCTGCTAGAAACCAGACTAATAACTTCATTGTCAGCACAGCATTTCTGCAAGGTTTTGCATGTGTCTGAAATGCAGATATTAACCCCTGCTTTAAACATTTGTTCACCAGCATATAACTGTGAACCCTCTCTCTAAGAACTCCAGATGAGGTGTCTGGCCTGAAATAAAAGAGCTTTTCCCGTTTCTTGGTCAGAGAGAAAAAGGGAGTTCTTTATCGAAACCATATTAGCATATTTCGCCTCATTAATAACTTCACTGCAGCATTAATTTGCTTAATTATTGCACTTAGAATTCAACATGGTAGCTAATTAATTCAAAGGCTAAAAAAAAAAAAAATTTGGAATCATAACGCATACACATATAGCCCTTCTTTCTGAGCACGCTTTCTTGGAATATTCTTCTTTGTTCTATTCCATGAAACACTAAGTCTGTGGACCCAGTAAGTCAAAAGTTATCTTTTCAATGATTTACTTTAATACGTTTTCCCAGATTTGCCCATTTAGGCTTCTCTCCTGATGAATCTCCCTATAATAAATGGGGTTAATGCATCTCAACAGTCTGCTATCAGGACTTCCAGCTCCATTACCCACTATTAAGATCTTGTTCTCTTCCTCTGCAAATCTTTCTTTCTCTTTTACTGGCAATGGCCAACAGGCACACTAAATTCTTAGCAGGTCATTTGAAAGGAGTAGTTCACTTCTCTCTAAGCAGCCCCAAAATTACCTTCTTATAGCCCAAAAGAGACAAAAAAAAGGCACATGCACACCCCCAAAAAAAGCCCAACCCCAGAACACCACTCTGCATTTCATGAAGTCTTACATTTTAATCAAAAAAGAAAATCTTGAGGTATTTGGGTCACTCCTAATTCTTTCAATTGGAAGTGAGAATGATATTCCAATATAGAATCTTCTTAACTGCTTGCTTGCCGGTTTTACATCTTGTCAAGACAAAACCATTACAACCCAATTTATGCTCCAGGGCTACTCTATGCCAGCTGTCTCTCACATGGTGCTACAAAGGCTGCCCAATAAAGCAGGGGATGCCGATGGTGATGCTCCAGTGATGTTCAGAGACACATGTGGTCCATAGCTGTGTTAACAGAAAACTTTAACTGAATACAGCCACATCCAAAACCAACTGTTTCCAGCCCCTGCTACTCAAGCTGAAAAGAATAGTTACATATTGGTAAGAAGCTGGTATAGCTGGAGTGGTCACCATGCTGCTTTTTGGTTGCTGGGGCAGCTCGCTTCCCACTAAGAGCAGTTTGCTCATGGTGTCCCTATCCATTTATACTTCAGCAAGCACCAGCTTGGTGAGACAACGGAGGATTTCAAGGTGCTGGCTTCAACTGTCCACAGTTTTATTCTCTTGGGTTGTTTCTATTTATACAAGAAGCCTGTTTACCCTCAGCTGCACTTTTTAAAGAGAGATACCAGGAATGGGGATTGATACAATCTGCTATAGATAGCTCAGTGTTATAGCTCACATTAGATTGCAAGACAATTGTGCTTAATGATTCTCTCTGCTTTTATTGACAGCATTTACACAAGGACCAAAGAGGTCTATCAATGCAGTCATCCTTTTCTTAGGGCTCTGGGTATCTAAAATGGGACTTCAGTGAAACTGAGGCGGTTAAATCCAAATCACCTCATTCAAAAGCTGTTTAGCTCTGGAAATACCTGAGTTCAGTAGGCATTCTCTTTCAGTTGAAAACACTAGAAAACATCCTAAAAATTCTGCTTCCTGGCAAGCCTAGATCTGCTCTGGGTAGGGAGCTCAGCCTTATAGACTGTCAGGTTGCAGAAAGACAATATACGAAAAAACTAGGTTGCCTGCACAGCTGTTTCCAAGATGTACTCTCAGAGTACACCTAACACTGATGAGGTTCAAGCCCTCACAAAATGCACCCTGAGGCCTCTTACTTTTAAAAAGCATCTGGAAAAGAAGATGCTAGGGTAGTTGCTTTCTATATAACACCCTGAAGAGGCTTTTATAGAGGTTCACACAACTATCTTGCCTCTTGCATTCATTCCTGTTCCCTCTTCCATCCTTTCTCCCTGGAGTCATGTATAAGGCATGTTTTTCCTGCACAGTGTTCCCCTCCACCTCATAAGCCCATCATCTGATAGTTGTGTCTTTTGTGACCTGAGGGTTCCAATCCTTTCCAACAGAGCAGGGAATAAGCTTGGGTCTTTAGCTGCTTGGATAACTGCCCTAACCAGGAGGCCATCATGCAAGAGGCAGACTGCACCGCATTCCAGATGTCTCTTGCATCAAAAAAATGAGCCTTGTTTCATCCTTGAAGAAAAATGTAAATTAATGCTTGGAAAAGCCCTACTGTGAAGTGAGAGATGCTCCTCACTACAGCCATGACGTAGACACCTCGGGGCAGCAGGTTGGGAGGATTTCAGACACTGCATAGTCCTCCACCACCCATTCGTAGCTCACAGCTCTGGCCAGCCCTTCCCACCACAGGCATCCCTCTGAGAAGCCAAGCCCATAGCCATGTTTGAGAGGTCTGCTGGGCAAGTGAAAGATGGGCAGCAAAACACATGGATTTGAGAACTTCCAGATCTTGCCTCTGGTTTTGGTGCAATGTAGTGCCCTGGGCTGGAAATTCTGTAGCAGCATCACATTTACTACAAAAATGATGGATGTTGTTAAATTAAACATGAGGATGAATAATGAGAGCACACACTCTGTTATTTATCTGACTTTTTAAATCATTTTACATATTTTATATATCAGACCACTTCCAGAACAGAATGAGCCATAAATTTTTGTGCGGGTAACTCAGTGTCTACATCACCAGAATTGCCAATGCCTCTTCCCGTGGGATAGCCTGGTACCCAGCAAAGAATAGGGTAAATTTGGGTGTCTCTAGTAAGAAGTAAGCATCAAAAAAGGATAGTTCTGCCATGTAAAATGTTAACTTTCAGTTGCTGCATCAATCAAGTGTGTGAATGAAACAGTTCAAGTCCCTTTAAATGAAAACTATGGCTTGCGGGTATCCACAGTCACTTAGAGATAGTCTAATTTTGGGGGACCTTCCTCTTTGGATGCTTGTGAAGGAAGCTCAAGCCTCTAGTCACAGTTCTGGGCCAAGTTGTAGAATCCCCAGCAAGTTCTTTAGCAGGGGAATTAAAGACCGGACACCCAGGACAAGCAGAGAGCCAACGCTGAACTGAATTAGCAAAAGGTCTATTTAAGGAAACATGTCTAGCATCTGTTTTATCGAGCATATGTACTCTGCTCATTGCTGTGCACCATTAACACTTTTCATGCAGAGACTGTAAGACGCACATGAGCATTGCAGAAGCTAGGAGACGGCTATTTTTATTTTTTTTTTCCTTCTTTGCCTCATCAAGACTTCATTCAGGACCACTGTAGCCTAAAATTACTCCGGTGGTAAAAAATTAAATCCCCCTGCCAATGATCTGAAGGACAAGGGAGCATCAAATACAGAGGAAAATTTCAGAGTGATTAATAGACATCAGGGACATGACCTTATTTCAGCTACAGGAGTCTGGATAACTGAGGAGAGACGCACCACGTTATACACAAAAACATACGTTTAACTACTGTTAGTAATGACAGGATCTAACAAGACAGGATGATCTGTCCTCTGGCTCTGTTGATCTCAGCAGGTGAATGCCCTGAGCCAGCTTGCCCTCCCATGGTGTGAGGGAGGACACCCAGTGGGAGAGCAGTCCCCCTTTCCACCATCCCACGTCCCCTGAAAGCTGTACTTGGGAGGACCTTCACCAAACACAGAACCTCCTCCCCATCCTTCCAGCTGCGATGGATGGGACAGGGGAAACCCTATGGAGCAGCCCTCCGCCCTGTACTCCTGATTCCCAGCTACGCAAGCTGGGAGGACCCAGCAAGGATCTTTTCTCCAGGTTTCCTCCCAGGCTAAAGCATCCCCGGTAGAATATGTGAAGTTTGAACCAGGTGAACACAGCAAGCGATTGCACTGCAAGGGAAAAAAACAAGCCTGCTGAAGCATCACACAGTCTCACTGCCTCATTTTTGGTCTGGAGAGTCCAAAAGGTACACAGGCCAAGAGGTTAATCTAAAATGATTGAAATATTCAGAAGCTGGTGGTTGGATCTCCTTGGTGCTCACTAGGGGCAGATCAACCTCTTAGTTGCTTTCATTATCTGGATTACAATGAAAAGAGAGGAAAGAGGGTAGAGGCAGACTCTTCCCTGCAGACTCCTTGCCCAGATGTTAAACCAGCTGGCTATGGACCCCACACACAAGCTTTGATACCGAAGCCAGGGATGATGACAGAAGATGGAGACATGGCTTTTACCTTCCCCTTTCTGCCAATACAGACCAAAGGATATGTATGACAGCCCAAATTCTCCACAAAAAATTCCACCCGGGATACTGCTCTGCAGAGTCCCATGTTCCCACTGGAACCATGTCCCTCAGGCTTTGGAGAAAACCTTCACCACCTGCAGCAGCTCTTGCCAGTGGACCTGGAGGGGCAATCACATGAGGACCACAAGCTGTGGGGCTGTGATGCCCATACCTTGCATTGGCTTTGCCTTGAAATACAGCAGTGCCTTGCCCACCCCCATCCCTATATGCATCTCTAAACTTCTTAGTCCCCACTCCACTACTTCCAACTGTCACAGTGACCATCCTCCAAAGATTTTTCATCCTCCATCTGTGAAATCTTCTCCTTCCCTTTTCCCAGCACATATTTCTAATTTGTATTTAAAGTACAATTCTCATGAGAGATGAACTTAGTCCACCAGGCAGAGCAGAGAGAGAGGTAGCTCAAATAGGCACCTGCATTGGAGAGAGAATAGCTCTGTCTTCTGGTAATCCATCATATTCTGGGCCACATGCAGGGAATTAAGGAAATCCTGCTTAGGAGAAGTCCCTCATGTCTCTGAACCAAACGGCTGGCACTCTGCACCCTGTTCATCCGTAGCAGCTGGCATCCATAACAGGTAAATAAAAATATTATTGCCAAATGCTTCTCCCTTCTCGTTTCCAAAACCACAGCAGTCTGTTGATAGAAAATTTTGATTTACATAACCAGCAACTATCAAACTGATAACACAGAGCAGCCAGCACTGATAAGTAGAAATTAGGACATTTACCAGCTTCAGCATGCTTGAAATCCTATGTTGTTTCTTTAAAAACAATGAAAAAACATTCTGGATGGAATCTTTCAGAATGTTTTATTTCCTCAAGAGAATGGATCTCTTTTCTTAATAAAAAAGTCTTGCTAATATTAAAATACACTGAACCTGATAGAACAGAACGTCTCCTTTGAAGTTGTTTCAATCTTTTTTAAATATCTAAAGGACCTAACCCACACAGGGCTTGGACGTTTTCAGCCTGGAAAAAAAAATCAAAGCCTTCTCCCCTTTTTTCCCCCATGTACACCCGCTTGACAATTATGGGAATTAGAAAAAAATCAGTGTCTAAAAGAGGTAGAGTTTTTTTATAGTTTTGCAATTATGCACATAATTTAATCATTTGGGGACAGGGACTGCTTGGGGGAAGAGGCGAGTTTTATTCTAAGAGTAACATACGCAGTTTCATCTTGGATCAAGTGTCAACCACCAGGTGATTTTTCACAGGGATGGCCGCGCTCCTCTGCTTAACAGCTCATCTCCGATTTGCTCAAACGATCAACAGCTCCTCGCCTTCTTTATTAGTCTCTCTGTTTGCCTGCCCAGCAATGAGCTCCAGCTCCCACAGCCGGAGAACAAGCCAAGAATAGCCAGATCCAGAGCTGTGAAAGATATTCTTCCAGCATCATCTGGCTCCTTGGCAGAGTCTGCGGGCAGCTGTACTCACAGCCCTGTGCCTGCCGCTGGGTATGTCATGTGGCCGCGCCGTAGCGGTGCTGGCTGAGCATCTCTGTCCTCCTGGACACAATTTTCCTTTGATTCACCTTGAATCCCAGAAACACCATTATATGACCATTGTCTGAGATTTGATAAATAAGGCCTTTTTTTTTTTTTTTTTTTTTAATTACTTCCCGTAAAAGATAGCCAACGCGTCGTATTTCTGCTGTCATACTTTATAAATCCACACACTGCCTTTAAGGACCATTCTTTTTGCCGTAGAAAGCACACTTCAGCAGCACTTTTTCACAGCACACGAGCAGGATCTTTTCCAGCTGATTTGTAGCACAAGGGCTGGACTTCTTTGCCGGTGGATAAGCAGAAAGCTTGCAAAAAAGGGCATGGAGGACGGGAGGGCCACTTCAGGACTGCTCTGGACATTAAGGATACGTTAGCCAGTCTATCATTTCCAAAATATATTTGCTTATTTTTTTTCAGGAAAAGCACACCAAAAAAAATTCAAGTGAGCAAAATCTTATCCCTGATATGAAGGATACAACAGTACATATTTATTGCCTTGTGCTTTTCTCTTCCTCTCCTCCTTCTTTCTCCTTTTCTTCTTCTCACAAGAAAGACCAGTAAAAGCCCTGGGTATATTAGTTACAAGCATCATCCATAAAAATCCTGTCTTAAAATATTACTCATATCACCCTGTTCACAGTCAAATTTCATAGGAAACAAAGCACTATATGCAACATAAATTACATCAGCATTACAACTTGGGCATAAATTATCTGAACTAAACAAAATCTGACCTTGCTTCTACTAGTTTGGTCAGTGTCTCCATTTTAGATGCTGCAGGTCATCCTTAAGCATAAGTTTGTCCTTTCAGTTGATTTTTACATTTAAATTGGTTTAATAATTCATGACATAACAAGCATTAAAATATAAGCATTTTCTACCTAAGGAGCTAACAGTCTGTCAGCTTCAGCAGTAGATGTGACACAGCTGAACACTTGAATCAAAAAAGGAAAATATTTCCATGTGCTGCGACTGATGCAATTGTGTACAGGCTTTTATTTGCCTGCCTGAAGTTTCAGCCCCGTTAGTATTTTTCTTTCTTATTGTATTTGCCTAAATCCAATTGTAAGTTCTTCAGGGCAGCAATCTGTCTCCTCATATGTTCATAAAGCCCCATGTACACCTATGGCTCGCTCTAATAAGTAATTTCCTATCTGCTTATTATTAAAGAGGGATTTCAGGTGAAATACTGTAAATTGAAATGGACAGGCTGGGAGGACAGCTTACATTACCAACATCATTAGGTCGGACATTGTGCTTCAACACAGGACGGCAGCCAACGTGCTATGAATGGTTTGAGCTTGCCTGTGTGCAGGTCTAAATGCTTTTGAGAGCTGTCCCACATCTAGTCCCCATGTCATGAGACCATGTCCCTAAACGACACATTTTGCAGTGTATGAGAGTTCTCCATTAAATGCTTTGCACACATTTGTTTATTAAGGTATCTATTGTTTTTTCTGAGGTTACTCTCTGAGACGGTACTGGATTTGCACGGCAAGGTTTTGGTAGCGGGGGCCTACAGGAGTGGTTTCTGTGGGAAACTGCTAGAAGCTTCCCCTCTGCCCAGTGGAGCCAATGTCAGCCAGCTTCAATATGAACCTGCCTCTGACAAGGCTGAGCCCACCAGTGATAGTGGTGGCACCTCTGGAATAACATATTTAAGAAGGGGAAAAAAAAGAGCACCCACACTGGAGCAGTTCATGAACAACTGCAGCCCTTGGGAAGAACTCACACTGGAGAAGTTCATGGAAGACTGTCTCACATGGGAGGGACCCCAGGCTAGAGCAAAGGAAGAGTCTGAGGGGTCCTCCCCCTGAGGAGAAAGCAGAGACAACGTGTGATGAACTGACCACAACCTCTATTCCCCATCCCTCTGCACTGCTCAGAGGGAAGGAGGTAGAGAAAGGAGTGAAGCTGAGCACAGGAAGAAGGGAGGGCTGAGGGGAAGATTTAGTTTTTATTTCTCTTTATAATCCTCTCATTTGATTGGTAATGAATTAATTTCCCCAGGTCAAGTCTGTTTTGCCCACGATGGTAATTGGTGAATGTTCTCTCCCTGTCCTTATCTCGACCCGTGAGCCTTTCCTTATATTTTCTCTCCCCTCTATAGTTGAGGAGAGTAATAGAGCAACTCTGGTGGGCATCTGACATCCTGCCTGGGTCAACCTGCCACAGAGAACAAGTGAGATACACTATGGAGCAACTGGAAAGACAGGACTTCACTATCTCAGAGGTAAAAAAAAAAAATGAAGTGAGATAAGCCACAGAAGAGTAGGCCAAGAGAGGAGGTGAGAATTTGTTATATTAATAGGATCGCCCGGTGACATGCTTGAGGCATGGACACATCCAGACAGGTCCGTTCCCTGCTAAATGGTAATTGATTCGTGCAGGTGATACAGAAAACATGAGAGTCCAGCTGCATGATGCATGCACAGATTAAGCTCCCAGCATGCTCAGGATTACAATATTTTTGACAGCAAAAAGGCATACAATAGCTTTCTGGGAGCAGTCCCCAGCTCATGACCATGCCTGTACACCAGGACATTACAATGCCTATTGGTGGCCATCCCAAATTCCCTCCACTTCCTGAAACTCAGTCCGACATAAACCCTTGCTGTTCCCTAAAGAGCAAAGCCCCTTTGCCTCTGCTCTTTCCACTCCAGATCCTTCAGCCTCCCATGAAATGTCCATACCCAACATCTGCTGACCCAAATCTCTTAAACTATCTCAGAACTCAAATTCACCAGTGACTCCCAGACCACAGCTACCAGTCTCTCCTACTCCAGCTGCTGTCCCCCAAAGCCTCTGGGACCTCAGGATTCCCACCATGTGTCCCACATTACCCTCTCCCCAAGCCCTCATCTCTCTTTGCTCCCTCAAACCCCCCAACACTCCCCAACCCTTCAGCCCAGTCTTTCCATCTCACAACCCCCTTTCCTCCTTCTGTAGGCTCTACCCACATTTCCCTCTGATTCTTTCCCTTTCAAATTCTCCCACCAACACTTTTCACCACCCAGTCCCTCCACCTTGTCCCCTTCTCCCACCTTTGCTCACTCACTCCCAGTTTTCCTCCCTGCACCATCACCCAGTATGTTCTCCCTATACAGTCAGTCTTGCCTCCCTCCATTCCTGCCATGCTGCTGACAGTCCTGATGTCCCACAGGGGACAGACCTTCAGCTTCCTTCACAGGTTTAAATTCCACAGCTCTCTTTCCCCACCTGCATTCCTTCCAAAAGAGTTGTTCTGGATGAAATCCCCATCAATAGTGACTTCACTGAGACTTTAGGTATCTGACAGGGTTTTAGAATAATAAAATCAGTAGCTTTGATTTTTATTTTTTTTTCACTGCAACATTCCTGAGGGACCCAACCATAGACTGCCCTCTGTGGAGTACTATTTCAACTGTAAGAGAAGGAATTGTCTCACCCAAGAACACAAAAAGAGGCCATGGCATGGCAGTATAACCTAGATCTTCAAACTCACACCTTAAACAAACTGTGCTTGAGCATCATTTTTGGCTACACAAAATGAGTTCTTCACAGCCTCAAGGCTCAGATGGGTCTTCAGCTTTTGACAGCCTTAGAAGCCCACTTTTCCCCTCAAAAAGCTGTGGTGCCTGCTTTGGTATTATTTATTCTCAAACACCATGTTCTTCAAGCAGCAAAACAAGGGGCCCCTGTGCAGCAGTTCCTTCCTCACAGAGGGAAGAGCAGAGAAGGTTTACAGCTGCAGAGAAAAGGAAGCCAAGAAGGTCACTGCTTACCTGGAGGTCAGTGAACAAAGAAGTCACTACCTGGACAGTCAAACTTTGCTGCTTAATGAGCAACCACTAATCTAAAGCCCCATCATGCCACAGGCAACTTGTGTGATTACAGGGCTTACAGGACAGGGTTTTCCCTCCACACACCGATATATTTCAATGGCTATGACACCCAAGAGAACTGCACTGGAAGTACGTCAGTAAGACTGCAAAGTCAGGCACTTAAACTAGAAAATATGGGGCTTAAGGTGGTCTTTGCAACCCCAGTCACGCTGTGATACAGTCCTTATTTGGACAGTGAAGTGTTATTTCTCCACCAGCCTCCTAGTCTGCTCCACAGACCTGAGAGTCCTTGTTCCCTTCAGTGTGCTCTGGGTCCTTGCTCCACATCGCAGGTTCCTCACACCACTCAAGTCCTGCTCGGGATGGAAGCAATAATTTTCTCACAGACTTTTCTTTGGCCTTCCCCACTCTTAAATTAGAGTGATTCAGGGATGTTAATTATCTTATTTCCATAATGAACCCGTGGAAGGAAGGTGTATCATTAACGCCGCATTACAGCTGGTGAGCTGAGGCACAAAGAGATGCAGGTTAGTAGATTAATATCCACTAATTTTGCACACCTAAGCTGAAACACTCAAGGCCTGCTTTCTCCTCACTTTGGAGGGCCTGACACTGCAAATTCCATGATGTTCTATGCGTATCTCCCTAGACTTTAAGGCACAGATACCGGAAAAGCATAATGTCACCACCAGCTCTTCATCAATCATTCCCAGGGTTGCAAGCCTTCGGTTCCTCACATGAACCATGACCTATTTGAGTAGGGTCAGAGCCCAGACCAGCATTGGGCTACCATGGCAAACTTTCCTCAAACCCAAGAGGGTAAGGGATATTTTGCTGGTGGGTTTTGGCTGCTGTTTCCTTCTCCGCCTGCTTGAGACCACAGAGACATGCAGACTGCTTTCAGGGCTCTGGATCTGCCCAGCCAGTACTTAAAACAAAAGCCAGTCTACTCACTGCAGGTAGAACCAGTGGGGAAGGCGTGGGGTGGTTACCTGCTTGATCTCTACTCAATGCTTGTCGGCTGCAGTGTTTCAAATGTACGGCCCAGTTTAGTTGAATGCTCACAAAAAATGGTACAAGTCTTTAGAGGGGCATCTTCTTGCAAGATTTCAAGTCCTCAAATGAAACCATGAAAGAACCATGGTTTAAAAAAACAAAACTAAACTAAACAAAAAAACCCAACAGCAAACAAACCAGAAAATAAAATGAAGAGAGCCTGGATATCTATCCCACAGGCAAAACAACCATAAAGAACAGCCTAGGATAAATTTATCCTAGCCTCCTTTCCAGAGATAGCTGAGCTGCTTCAGCTGAAACTTTCTCTTAGAAAGAACCAACAGCCTGAAGCGGACAGCCAGCATGGAAAATTTCAGCTTAAACAGTTAATACTTGCCGAAGAATAAGCTCCTGGAGACAATCTTCGATACAATATAAGTATTGTTATTACAGAACTCCCTATAGGACACTCAGGGCCCTGAGTGCCTTTCCCCAGCGCAGCCGCTGCCTCTGCCCCTGCTGCCCCTTCCCTGCCCAGCTCAACCAGGACCAGGCTCACATGGCCACCAGCCTCTTACTAGTTTCTCATCCCAGCTGCTTTCTCTGGGGTAAAAATGGCACAGCAAAAGAAGTACTGGAGAGTCACTAATCTAGCACCTTCAATCCAATCTGCGGTTCCTTATATTTTGAACTTTTTGCTGTCCTTAACTCCTGTGAGTTTGCCACATGTTTTTTAACTGGTTAATGACATTATCCCTGAGCTGAGGACACAGTCTCTGGTCATTAGCGATCATCATGTGTTGGTGTTGTGCTAAGTATCTTGGAAAGCTGCATTTGGACACAGCAAATCCTCCTCTTTGCAATGCCAGGGGTGTCTTGCACAAGCCTCCCTTATTCTTTTGATGGACTGTAGACAGCTTGCTCATTAGTCTAGTATCTAATTGCTTATCAGTCACACTCTCAAGCTCCTCATTACTTCACTTACACAGCTACAGTAATTAGATTTCACATTTCTTTAGACTCTCATTGCATTGTTTTAGCCTGCTGAGGAGGCACTCATATATAAAACACATATATTATAAATTATCTCCTATAATTATCATATTCATTATAATATATAGCACATACATATATATACATAATGTTGCTGAAGCAAACTCAAATTCCTCCAGTTCTAAGTGTCCACGATGCTCCAGGAGCATCTCTGAATGCTTGTTTATCAGTTTTAAGTTCAGCGAGGCTTCACCCATCTGTGACCCTTCGCTTACAAACCATGCCCGACTGCATCATTTTCTGCCTCTCACCCACCACCACATACCTCTCCCACAAAACAAAGCTTTCAGATCTGCTCACTGCAGAGATGCAAACCCTTTTAGGCAGAAACACGAATTTGATGTTTAGTACAGCAGCAAACAGAAAAGTCACTTGAGCCATCAGCCCTCATTTTCGGGGATAACATGGATTTTATGCCTTTTCTTTGGTCTAATTTGATGCATTTCTTTAGCACCTATTCTCTAAGCCTCGAGCTTTTTTGCAAGATCATTCCATACATTTATTACTGCACTTAAAACGCGACAATTTATTTAACTTTTCAAAACAGAGTTCTGCAGACTTTGGGGCCAGACTTCTTTTTTTTCCTGGAGATGACGTGTGAAATGTGTGCTGGTGTCCATATTTCCAAGTGCAAAACACCAAAAGACACCGAGTGACATGTAAGAGTGTGCACCTCTTTTCAAAGGGAATTAAATAAGTGAATGCACCAGGCAGTTAAACTTGAAAAGGCAAACAGGTAATTCTCCCCAGCCTGGAAAAGGGCCGTGTCACCAAAGCCACATTTGCAGAAATAAACAAAGCAGAGCCAGAGTACGGAGCATTTTATTCAGTGTTACACATGTAGCTGGAGAGGCTGCAGTGGTTTCCAGATTGTCTCCTTGCAGTGCACATTTACAGGTGCAGGAGGGACAGGTGACATTTTGGAGACATTTGGGCTACCTCCTAAAGACAGGCAGACAGGACACTCTGGGCTACGGTGCAGATGCATCCCTCAGTCACAGACAACAGCTCCACTCTTCTCCACTGCGCCACCAGCTCCAGTCCCAGGTCACATCACCCACTGTGCCTCCTCAGCTAGACCCCTCCAGCCAAGCGTAAGTGGAGAATGAGCAAACGCCGCGCATGAAAGGCCGGCGGTGAGTACAGGAACGTTTTGTAGCTCTGAAGGTCAAAGTCCCGCAGAGGTTAAAGAATGGCAGGTTCAGACAAAAAATAAAAATAAAGAAAGTCTTCCCATCTTCCCATGGCCTCCCAAAGCAGTCTGGTCTAAGCCTGAGCAACATCCCAAACTCATGGAATGCAGCAAAATAAATACACTAGTAGAAAACCTTAAAGGAAAAATTGAGAGTACCTAAATGATTTAGGAACTGAATTGCACAAAATTTCCACTAGTCCCCAAGCTTCTGAAAGGTTTCATTCTTATTGGCTCAGTGTGAATATCTAAAGCCTTTCCAAATTTCTTGTAACGGGATGTGCTCCTTACTGTTGTGTGCCATTTCCCTGCCTTCCTCTGCCCAGAGGCTGGTTACACATCAGGCAACCACACGTTGGCAGTTATCGCAGCTAAAATCGGTCCTTGTGAGAAACCCAGCACGTTAAAGAAGGTGGAGACAGAAAGGGATGTTTAACTCTGAGCCCCACCTGCAGATAGGAAAGGGAGATTATCCCAAACTCAGGATGAAGGAGAGTGGCCTCATTGGACTCACCACTGCTCTCCCCATGCTTTCAGTCCCCAGGGGAGGGCAGGGAGTTTGGGGGGGGGGGGGCAGAGGTTGTCCTCCAAAATACAACCATGGGCTGGGCAGATTCCCAGCCCTTGGAGGCAGGTGGCTGAGGGAGGATGATCGCCCGCTTTCCCGGGAGTGAATAGCATCCCTGCCCTGGCAGGCAGCCAAGCCCGGCAGCCGCCTGTGTCTGGGCTCTTCCCCTGCTCTCACAGCCTCTTCAACAGAAGTGACACGAGGCACACTCTTGCTCGCAGCCTGCTGCCGCTCAGGAGGTTGGGAGAAGAAGAGACTTAGTCCTTCACAGCTGGGGGGCTCTGACTTTGCAAGCTGAGGCACGATTAAGATGGAGGACAAGGAGGGGGAAAAGGAGGGGGAGAAGGAGAGGCAAGATGCAGAAAGGGACTCACTGTGCAAGGTTAAGTCCCTGCCTCTCCATCGCATTTTTTTCCTCATGCCATATTTCACCCTAATCCTTTGGGAAACAACCAGGAGCAGACCAGGGCACAAACCTGCAAAGCCCACCCCAGGCTGGGAATCAGGAGCTGTGGCACTGTGCCCAAGCTCATTAACCCCACTGTGACACCAGGCTAATTAGCTCAAGCATGGCATCACGCTAATACAACTTCTCCCTTTCCAAGACCTCAACACGGATCGGTTCCCAGTGTCCCCCCCTGTCTCATGGATGTATCTGGAGGGGGCCAAGAAATCACCTGTGCTGGGTAAGGCTGAAAATATAGAGGCAGCAGAGAAACGGGAAGGATATTTTTATTGGCACAGTAACAATTTATTGGCATGTGTGTAACTAACCTTGTGTTTATGTAAGGATTTGGTCTTACCGGGTAGGTCATAACAGTAGGAAGGAGGCAGACCCCAGGGAGAGACATGGCTGTGCTTGTTTAGTACGGCCCTGGGCAGGTGACACGGGGTGGGTGGCACTGGCTGCCCAGGAGCAACAGAAGGACATTCAGAGAGGGACTTTGCATGCTAAATATCAAAGGAGCTGCCTCTTGGAGAAATTGGTACAGTCCATCACAACCACCCCACGTATTTGCAAAGGACTGCACATCTTCCTGGTAGCTGAGAGGTGGAATTCTTCCACCCATTCATCATTTGTAAGAGTCTGAAATCCCAAACAGTCCTTCAAGGAGGATAGTGTGAATGAGGCCCAAGAGGAAACAAGGAGCTGCTGGAGGAAAGCCAAATACACCAGCCTGGACACCTTCAAAGTGGTATGAAAGACATCCCAGCCAGGTGTACAGCAGCAGCCACAGAAGAGAGGGGAGGTGGCCACAAATTCACAATAGTCAGGGAAAGAAGCCATGCAGCTCCCCACTTTAATGACCAGACCCCAAGCTACAGCAAGGGCAGGCATCTCTTTTAAAGGTCTCCATCAGATCCTGGTGTGAATAACTACCCTGTTACCTGCACCACTTTAAAATCAAAGGCACCGAGGCACATTAGCCAGAAAGGGCCTGTGTAATAAAGGTTATTCCTTCTGAGGGCATCTCTGATCTCCTATCAGTCCTGATGGGGGGCAAACAGCAGGACTTGGGCTGTCACCTGTCACACGCACCCACCGTCTGCAGTATATTTGTCTTCACAGCACCGCTGTGAGCTACAGAAGTGCTCTGCAGATGAGAAGGGCCAAGTCTGAGAAAGCTTCAAGGCCTCATGGAGGCTGAAATATATCCAACTCCCATCACATTCAATGGCAGCTGAGTACCTAAATACCCCAGAACTCAGCAGGGCTGAGCCTCATTAGCTTGCTCCAGATGAGAGAGTTGAGAACTGAACCTGGGCACCTGCTTCGTGGTGCCCTGAAAACAACTGAAAACCCTCGTCTATCTCTTCTGGTGCAGGAAAGGTAGAGGGTAAAGAGAGCTGGGAAAGGGGAAATAGAAGAGGGGAGGCACATCAAGGGGTAAGGTTATGCAGATCACAGGCTGGGTTGTAGGATAGGAAAGAAAAACTCACATCTAGCTACCTTGCAGGCAAGACAGACTAGGGAGCACCCCAAAAAAGCCCACAGTAGACCCCATCTGAGGGCCACATTGAGGGGGACCTTTAGGAATGCACTGCTCCAGGGATACCTCCGACCAGCACGCACGAGGCCCACGCTGTGCAGGGAATGTGAAGAACTGGTCTTTTGTTTCACGCCCCTTTGTTTTAACCTCTTGAATCAAAGACCCCAGCTGCTACTCTGGGAGAGGCTAGAAATTAATCCAATTAAAAAAATAAATTCCCTGTGGAATCAAAACTGCTTGCCAGGTGGGGGGTATAGGCATGCGATTTCTTTCTTCTGCAAAACAAACTCTATCTTCTAACCCACGTTTCTCCATACGGGCAAGGAAGCGTTTGGAGCAAATATAACAAACAAATGATCGAGATGATTTATAACCCTGGTACCAACCCACAGCTCACAGGAAGGTTTTTGCAGCCTCTGTCTTCTGTCGCCTGCGTGGACGGAGACAGACACACAATGCCGCGTGCTACCCTCCAACACAAACAGTCATAGAGCAACAAAACCCTTTGCCGCTTCGTTCCACTCTTTTGTTTTCCCGGGTTTTTGGTCAGCCGGGGCTTGTGGAGCTTGACAGGTTAACCCACACTTCCTTGGTTGTGGCAGAAATGATTAAACAGGGGGGGATTGTTTAGGTCGTGAAGCAGAAGGAATTCCTTTGTTTTTCTAGATCACTCCAAGGCAGCCGAGCCTGCCGGGATGCCCAAGAAGAAAGAGGCAGTGGGTGAGTGCGGAGACGATTTTCCAAGGAGGGAGGTCGTGCCACCCTCTGCAGGCTCACAGACAAGGGCTGAGGGGACATGTTGCATCCCAACTTCATGGCTGGACACAAGTCAGCTGGACCCTCTGGGTAGGTGGGTGAGCAAGACCAGCTGGAGACCAGGCCCAAAAACCCTGGCTCCTCCCTTCCAAGCTCAGCGAAGCCCTGGCAAAGCTGTACCACCCTAGGGCTTGTCATACAATGGGATCCCACCCCACAGCCCTGAAGGGCATGTAGCCACCATGAAGCATATGGTGAGGGGAACAGAGGCCAAGAGGAGAGGGAAACTTTCAATAGCCAGGCCTTGGTGCTCCTAAGATCCCTTGGTAATGGGGAAGCACACACAGCACAGCCACCTCTTAAAGCCTGGCTGGCTTCTATAGTCCCATGTTTGTGTTAAGCTGATCTATATGGTCCTGAGGTACTGGGTTAGATGTCCACAGGAGTCTGACCTTCTCTCACAACCCCAAAATGTCACACCTCTTGGCTTATCTCCATCAACAGAGATATCACTGGTGAGGATCCCAGGAACCTACTGAGAGGAGGACAGCCTTACCCTGTTGCACCAGGGACACCAACACAGGGACGTATGCAAATATACCGTGCTGTAGGTGATGGCGAAAAGGGTCAGAGCCGTAAATGCCTGTGCTCAGCTGGAGGAGTGAAGAAGAGAAGGAGATCCTGTATTTTGCCTCCCTGTGTAAGGCAATAACCAGCTGAGGAGAGGGGAAGAGCATCCACAAATGTGGGGGGGGTTTCACTTTTTCTTTTTTTTTTTTTCACATTCCCAAGAGCAGGATCAGAGTCAGGAGGAAAGTAAATGTACCTGCATGACCTGGAGTGATTCGCTGGCTACCTCTCTGACTTGGTTGCTGTTGGTATCAGGCTGGTGGTCTAGGAGCGCTTTTACTTCTTGGGAGCAACACATTGCCCAGGGATTTGAGTTTGCAGGGGATGGGTGGGGGGAGTTTTGCTTTTTTTCTTTGCCTGACACCCACCTCTCGGAGCAGCTTTGATTCCTGTGTCTAAGAGGTAAAAGAAGGAGCTCGGCAGCAGAGATCAGACCTCTGGACACTGTGAAACGCCTCCTTCTTAGCAGGCTCTGAGTCTCCGCAACAACACTAAGTGCAAGAGAGCTGGTAAATTATTAAAACAACCTTGCAACAGCTCCGGAGAAACCACCAGTGCCTCGGATTCAAAGGAAAGGCTGTGGTGTGAGAATCCCCATTAGTAACAATGCGCGCAGTTTGCAAGAACATATGTCCCCGCATGGAGCAATCAACCAATCTGGGCTGTTTAACCACAATATTTCAAAGAAGTCCTTCTAATGCAGCTGATCCGTATGCTTATTTTTGAGCTGTAAAACGGGATCCTTCACTAGCCTTTCAGAACATTTCTGTAATGGACTCTATCCAAACTATCGGGGAGAAGGATTTGCTCCAGCGGAGCGACTGATATGCATTTTTTTTTTTTAACTCAAAGTCATGACTGTGAAAAAAAAAGAATAACCTGGGCAGACAGAAAGTGCATTTTGTCCTCTAAAAATAAGGCAAGAGGAGCAGGACCCCTCTGGGACCCTCTTAAGAATGGGTTTGGATCAAACGTGCGTGAGCTGGGGACCGAGTGGATAGGAAAGGGGAAGGATTTCCAAGCCTCTTCTGATGTGGATGCTTGAGCACACATTGAAAATACAGCCCTTTGCACCCTTTTCTCCTGCAAAGTGTGTGGGAGGTGAAAGCCGTTCCTGGTTTATCGATTGATTGATTTTTTTATAAAGAATAAGAACTCCTCGTGGAATAGCCATGCCTTTGCGGGGAGGGAGGGGGAGATGGGAGGGGGGGTGTGGGGTGTGAAGGTCTGGTCTCCTTCCCTGCTCTCTCTAATCCTAATTAAAAATAAATTACATGCTGTATGGAACTTGAAATGGCAAAGATAATCCTGTTACACACGAGGGGCCGCCCCGCTGCCCGCTACCCGCTCCCGGCCGGTG
>VZTM01020225.1:107946-133288 GCA_013400555.1 Jacana jacana
CGCCGCCTCCCATTGGCTCCGCCGCCCGCTCATTTGCATACCGCCGTCTATTAAAGGGCGGGCGGAGGCGCGAAGGGGCGCAGACGGCGGTGGCGCGGATCCGCGGGTAGTGCGCATCATCCGCTGTCAACCCCCCCAACACAACCCACCATCGCCACCCGGACCGCGCCGTCGGGTTGAGCCCCGCGCAAGTGCCATGAGCGCCCTGCGGCTGCTGGCCACCGCCTGCCTGCTCGCCCTGTCCCGCGGCAAGACGGTGAGGTACCGCACCGACGAGGAGGGGGCGCCGGGCACGGTGATCGGTACGCTAGCCGACGAGATGCCGGTGAAGGCGCCGGGGGAGATGAACTTCCGCTTGATGCGGCAGTTCAGCAACAGCTCACTGGTGCGGGTGCGGGAGGAGGACGGGCAGCTGAGCATCGGGGAAGCGGGGCTGGACCGGGAGCGACTGTGCGGGCAAGCCCCCCAGTGCGTCCTGGCCTTCGACGTAGTGAGCTGCTGGCGGGAGCGCTACCGCCTGGTGCACGTGGAGCTGGAGGTGCGCGACATCAACGACAACGCGCCACGCTTCCCCCGTGCCCAGATGGCGCTGGAGGTGTCGGAGAGCGCCGCACCGGGCACCCGCCTCCCGCTGGAGGTGGCCGTGGACGAGGACGTGGGCTCCAACTCCATCCAGAGCTTCCAGGTCTCCCTCAACAGCCACTTTGGAGTGGAGGCGCAGACGCGGGCAGATGGGGCGCGCTGTGCTGACCTGGTGCTGCTCCAAGAGCTGGACCGTGAGCGTCAACCCTCCTACACACTGGAGCTGGTGGCCAAGGACGGCGGCAGCCCAGCACGCTCGGGCACAGCCACCGTGCACGTCCGTGTCCTCGATGCCAATGACAACAGCCCTGCCTTCGCCCAGGGCTCAGTCACAGTGGAGCTGCCTGAGGATGCACCACCCGGCTCCCTACTGCTGGACCTGGATGCCGCTGACCCTGACGAGGGTCCCAACGGCGAGGTGGTCTACACCTTTGGCAGTCAGGTGCCCCCTGAGGCACGGCGGCTCTTTCGCCTCGACCCACGCTCGGGCCGCCTCACACTGGAGGCAGCCGTGGACTACGAGCGCACCCGCACTTATGAGCTGGACGTGCGTGCCCAGGACCGTGGCGCCAGCCCCCGTGCCGCCACCTGCACTGTCATTGTGCGCCTCACCGACGTCAACGACAATGCGCCACGCATCAGCATCAGCGCCCTCCGTGGGGCTGCCAGTGCCGCTGGAGTGGCCTATGTCAGTGAGGCAGCAGCCAGCGAGAGCTTCGTGGCCCTTGTCAGTGCCTCAGACCGTGACTCAGGTGCCAACGGGCAAGTGCGCTGCAGCCTTCGTGGCCATGACCACTTTGCCCTGCAGCGAGCCTATGAGGACAGCTACATGATCGTCACCACGGCGGCACTGGACCGCGAACGCATCCCTGAGTACAACCTCACTGTGGTAGCCGAGGACCTGGGCTCGCCACCCTTCAAGACTGTGCGCCAGTACACAGTGCGAGTGAGCGATGAGAATGACAATGCACCACTCTTTGCCAAGCCCCTCTATGAGGTGGCCGTGCCAGAGAACAACCCTCCAGGTGCCTACATCACCACTGTGGTGGCCCGTGACCCTGATCTTGGCCACAACGGTAAGGTCACCTACCGGCTCCTAGAGACACAGGTCATGGGGGCCCCCATCTCCACCTATGTCTCGGTGGACCCTGCCACCGGGGCCATCTATGCTCTCAGGACGTTCAACTATGAGATCCTCAAGCAGTTGGACCTGAGGATCCAGGCCACTGATGGTGGCTCCCCACAGCTCTCCAGCAGCACCCTTGTCAAAGTAAGGATGGTGGATCAGAATGACAACCCTCCTGTCATCATCCACCCAGTGCTCACCAATGGGACAGTGGAAATCGGCGTGTCCAGCAAGACCTCTCGTGACTCCCTGGTAGCCCAGATCAAAGCTCGAGATGCAGATGATGGTGCCAATGCTGAGCTCACTTTTGCCTTCCTGGAAGAGCCCCAGCAGGACATTTTCTCCATCAACCCAAGTACTGGGGACATTGTGCTGAGAGGAGACCTCTCTGAAGAGCTGGGACAGCTGTTCAAGGTCATCCTCACTGTGACAGACAATGGCAGACCCCCTCTGGCCACGACCGCCACAGTCAACTTCCTGGTGACCGCCACTGCTCCTTCCAGTATCCAGGATTTAGCCAAGCCCAGCTCCTGGGAAGGAAAGGCTTTGCAGTGGGACATCCCTCTGATTGTGATCATCGTCCTGGCAGGCAGCTGCACCCTCCTCCTGGTGGCTATAATCACCATTGCCACCACCTGCAACAGGCGCAAGAAGGGGAATGAGATCAAAAACAATGCTTCCTTGAAGGAGCAGATAGACATCTCCCACCTGGAGAAGGGACAGCAGGATGAGAGCAGCCAGAGAGGGAATTTGTTTGAGGTACGAACCTTCCCCAGCAAAACCTCTTTCACCAGCCCCGAACCTTCTCCAGCTGCTGAAGAGATCTCTACTGCTGAGAGTGGCAGCGACAGCACTTGCCTCTACGAGGGTCAGAAGAGGCTCAGAGGACCAAGTGGGGAGGTAAGGCCCTGCTGTGGGGAAGGGGGTCAGAGGGTGGGGGTCTCAATGGATGTGAATTGCAGAGATGCAGTTCTGATGTGTAATTTACTCTTCACTACTCCCCCTCTCACCTCTCCCTTGATCCCTCCACCCCAGCAGGGTTTCGCTGCTGCTCCAAGCTATGGCAAGGAGGCTGCTCCCCCCGTGGCCATTTGGAAGGGACACTCGTTCAACACCATCTCCGGCCGAGAGGCAGAGAAGTTCAGTGGCAAAGACAGCGGCAAAGGCGACAGTGATTTTAACGACAGTGACTCAGATATCAGCGGAGATGCCCTGAAGAAAGATCTCATCACACACATGCAGAACGGTAAGGCCTCAGCCCTTTCTCCCAGCTGACCCCTCCAGACAGAGGGGTGGGTGGATGGGGAGGTGGACGAAGGGACCCATCCCTGGGGCACGGTGATTAGGCAGGGCAGATGGAGGGGGAAACCTGAGGCTGCGTGACTCAAACCGCTCATCTCTGCAGCATGTTCCTCCACCCAGAATAAATTAGATGCTGGAAGTACTGTAGGATTGGGGTGGTTTTTTACTTCCCCAAGAGCTTCCCTTAAAGTTAGGATTGTGAGGACTGTCCCTAACAAAATGACATAACCTTCCCAAGCATGTTCTTGTGTTGTGCTGTAAAGATCGCCTCCCGACTCCCGCTGTCAGTGCATTGAATCATCCCGTGATTGATAACTCTGAGGATGACAAACGATGTGGATTTATTCCTGCGGTAATGACAGGTTTCTCCTCCCTTTTTCTCTCTCTTCTTTAGGTCTCTGGGCATGCACGGCCGAGTGCAAGATCCTGGGCCACTCAGACCGCTGCTGGAGCCCCTCCTGCGGCCGAGCCAACCCTCACCCCTCTCCCCACCCTTCAGCACCCCTCTCCACCTTCTGCAAGAGCACGTCCTTGCCCAGGGATCCCCTTCGCAGGGACAACTTTTACCAAGCCCAGCTACCCAAAACAGTGGGGCTGCAGAGCGTCTATGAGAAGGTGCTGCACAGGGACTTTGACCGGACGATCACGCTGCTCTCCCCACCGCGCCCCGCACGGCTCCCCGACCTCCAGGAGATTGGGGTGCCCCTTTACCCATCCCCCTCGACTAGATACCTGGGTCCCCAGACTGACACGGCTGAGAAGGTGTAGCCCAACATGCTCCCTGCCTGAGTACACACGCCCCTGCACGCACATGACTAGGTCACTCCCGAGAGCCTTTAAGTTATTGACCAGATCCCGTGTTGTACGTGTAAATATGCAAGATGTGCCTTAAAAATGAAGTCGTGGGGGAAGATTTCCAGTCACGTCAGTACTGTTTGATATTTGCAAACAAGCAAACAAAACAAACAAAAAAAATACCCCAACTTGTTTGTAGTTAATGTAATTTTTATGAAATGTGCAGTATTTAAATTTTTTTCCATGTTTTCTACATTGGTTTTATTTGCTTTTGGTTCAGCCATGGCCTGCCATTTTTTGTAGTGTTTTTAACCTGTACATTGTGTAATGTAATGTTTGTACATAATGAAAATTGGTTATATTTTTATATAATAAAAGCTTAAAAAAAATGGGAATTCTTGCCAAAGGAGCTGTCTGAAAGACACAATAATAATAATTAATAATAATAACCTGAATATGTAGAACCTTGTAAGGGAAATTCCTCTTTCACGGTGTAATAATAACCTAAGCAACCCAGTGTACTGAGAAGTTTGCCTTGCCAAATGTGACTTGTATTTCTTGAGTCTGTGGTCAACTTCAATGTTATTTAATTGCCTTTGGTTCCTGTAATCTGTGTCACTGATAAACACTAATAAAGGTTTTGTGATGTGTTGGAGGGATCTGTTCATGGATTTCACGCTTCAGAGCACGGAGGTCTTCACAGGTCACACAAAAGCATTTTGTGCAGAGAAATGCAGTGGGGAGGAGGGTGAGCGATGCTACTTTTATTTTCGCCTATCCTTCACCTCCGGCAATACCTTGCTGGAGGTTTGGCTTCAGAGATGTTAATGGTAGGTTGCAGGGCAGGAGGGAGGGCTGTGTGACAGAGCTGGCCTTTGCCTTTCACCACCTGGTCTCATCTCTTCCAGCCCTGTCCTTCACCGGTGGGAGGGGGTGTAATTTTGGTGAAGCAAATGAAGCTATGATGTCCATCAACTGAAGTGTTCAGGCTGTGCAAATGCCTTTGCATCAGCAGCTGCTTGAGCACTTTGCTCTCTAATCTGGCTGAGATGTCAATTTGAGTCAAGCTGCACAGGTCTGTGCTTACATGTTTATCCCTTGTCAAGGCAGCTTTATAAAGGAGAGACAACTGCATTTTTTTTTATACATATCCACCAAGAGAAAGGATAGGTTTGTATATGCGCATAAACCAGAAAAAGAATAGATGTTGATTATGTTGAGATTGTTTGTGTGACATATTTTGCCTCCTCCTAGAAAGGACAAAAGCCTGAAAAGAAAATAAATCAAGCTTTGAAATTCCCTCCCCTCAAGGTTTCAAGTTAAAAGCAGATCTCAAATCCTTCTGCTGAAATCAGGTATAGAATAGCATTGAATGAAACAAGCTAAGCATGAGCATTTCTTCCTGTGTTCAAAAAAAATTGTTTAGAACAAAGGTAGCACTTACATTGGACTTTGAATATTGCACTGAACTTCCCCAAAAGAAAGAACTGCTACTTACTTTGAGTATATAATTTTGCATTTTCTACAAATCCACAATTAGCACGTGACAAAACTTCTGGGTTTTATCATGTATTCAACTACATGTCAAATAGTACACATGTATAGAAGATGACTCATAAAGAAAATAAAAAGCCTTCTCAAATGTATAGAAAAGGCTCTTTTAGACTTCATGTCTCAAAATGTTAGTGGAAAACAATATCCCACCTGCATGTCCCTTACCCAACAGAATTTTTTTTTCTCCCCTGTCTGCCCTCTCTCTCAAGCCCTTGCAGCAAGAATAAGAGAGCCCAACCGAGTTTTCAAGCACACACATGGGCTGAGTTTTAACAGAGGCTTCATAAAAGCCACTGCATGAGGATTTGTGGTGGGCAGAGAGCTTCAGAGGCTCCACTTGAAGGGGCTGGAAATCAAGCTGATGCAAAACTCAGCTGGGAAGCAACACCTGGGATAAAGCTTTTATGGTCAGGAAAATAGGTGAGCGTCTCTGGTGATACATCTAAAGCCGCTAGTAAAAATTACGATGCGTCTAACGAACTAAAAGGGTCGTCTTGCTTAAATTTAAAGCTGAAGTTGAGACTGGAGTGTGAGCACTGAGAAGGAAGGCTGGGAGCTTCCCTGCCGGCTAATCATCAGTGATGCAGAGCAGCGAGCCCGCATGTGAAGTAATTAGTCATAACTCTGAATGTGAGGAGGGAAAAGCTCTCAGTCAAAAAAGCAAGGCAGTCTCATAAGCTGGTTCTTCCTTGTCTAGTTTGAATGCCTGGGTAACATACTGCAAGACCTCCGCAGCAGGTCCCTAGGCCCTCCTAGGGGAGGCTGGTGGGAGGTAACTGTAGCCAAAGGGCAGCTCATGGCTTTGGGTTGAGGTGCCAAATTCACTCAAGTGCCTGCAACAGAGCCTGTGTGTTTCTGTGGGTGGGTGGATGCTCCTTGCCACCCAGGATTTCAGGATGTGTCTCCAACCAGGAGTCTGGACCACCCCAGTGAGATGCAGTCTTGAAATGGGGTGGGGAAATAAAGTCACCTCTTCCCATTGTCAAAGCAGCTTTCAGCAGCAAGCAGCTAGAGTTTCATTTGGGTCTGGGTTCTGCCTGTTATGGGTCCTTTGTGCTGCCAGTTACATGTGGGATTCATCCACTGGGATATAATACTCAGCATTTAAATCTGAGCCAGTCACTGTGCAGGTACTAGTGGAAAGATGCGGACCTCTTCTGAGAACATCTCATCTTGGCTTCGGGACATGCAAAGGGAACAGCTCAAGGTGCATCACCGATGCTCCTGGTCTCCCCTTTGCCGGCAAGGGGCAGCAGCCCAGACTCCTTTAACTTTTAGACCCCTAAAATTAGGTGAGGGAAATCCCCAAGCTCCATCAGTTAACAGCACGCATCATCCAAAATGCAGACGAGCAGAGAGGGGAGCCCAAGGCTTAGCTCCTGGGCAGGGCCCCTTGAAGCAAATGTTTACTTCATCGATGCTATTTCACCGTGTATGTCCTCGTTTTTTCTCTTTCATTTTTCAGTGAACATAACTGAGACTTCTGCTAGCATGCTTCAGAAATTAATGCATACTTATGAAGTAAATTCCATTTACCTGCCAAGTATGATGTGGCATCAGACCTGTGTCATGTGTCGGGGAAAAGACTGTGCAGCCGTGCAACTTCTCCATCATGGAGAGCTGCCCTCTCCTGCCTTTCCCCAGCTCAGAGGGCAGAGGTGAGGAGGGGAAGCAAGTACATGGGATTGGAGACAGCACATTTTCACTGACCTGGATTAATTCCAAATCTCAAACTGGCTACAGTAGCTGGAGATCACAAACCCCAACACTGAGCTTGAGCCTGCTACTGCAGAAATCTCTGGTAGTCACCTGCGATGGCGCAAAGCTCCCTTGGCTCCCTTCACAGACAGTGGAGACAAAAAGGCACTTTTAGGACATGAACTTCTCCTGAACTTCTCCTGAACCAGCCAGCTAAAATAGGTCTGGTATATTGCACTGAGACATTCCCCATCCTTCCCTATGTTCAGCCTGTGGTGGCTGTAGATGGTTGCAGTTTGGACATCCAACAGCTAGTGGAACAAATCCCACCCCATGTGGTGCTTTCAAACACTGCCAGGTAGTTTGCTGTTAGCAATTGCCATGAGACCATCTGATCAGGGGAGAGAAGCAAAACACAGAAGTGGGTAATTCCCACAGCCTCTTTTCCAGGTGTACTTGCACAGCCATGAAGACATGCCCAGGACACACAGGAGTGACACTACAGCAGCACAGCCATTAAATATCTCCTGAGTGCCCCAGAAAGGTTCTGACATTGGGGGCTTGCAACTGCCACCCTGGAGACCTTGAGCAGATATCCAAATATGTTTTAATTGTTAATAAATTAAATTTGTTTTCCCAAAGTCTGTGGTAGTAGTTGGCAAGTGATCTCTCTAGATTTGTCTTGATCTATGGGCTTTTTCATCTGGTTTTCTGCCCCTGTCCTGTTGAGGACAGGGAATGAGTGAGCAGTTGGGTGGGGGTCTGGCTCCCGGCCAAGGTCAACCCACCACACACACCAAGAAAACAGATATGCCTTCTGCGTCACTTTAGCGGAAAAAGAAAAGACAAGTTCCCAATGACCTGCTCTTCTCTCCTGTGCCTCTTGAATGCCTTCAAGGATGCTTTATGCTAATGAGTCAAACACCACCGGCTGCAGCAGGGGAGGTTTAGGTTAGATATTAGGAAGAATTACTTTACTGAAAAAGTGGTCAGGCACTAGAACAGCCTGCCCAGGGGAGTGGTTGAGTCACCATCCCTGGAGGTATTTATGAAACATGTAGATGTGGTTCTTCAGGGCATGCTCTAGTGGCATGCTCTAGTGGCCGAGTTGTAGGGGCTTTGTGTGTGTGTGTATGGTTGGACTTGATGATCTCAGAAGTCCTTTCCAAACATGAAGATTCTGTGATTCTGTAAAGTGCCTAATTCTGGCTCCTGCACTGCATCCTCTAGATGCAGGACTCCTAGTAAAATAGGATGACAGCACTCATGCTTCCAAGTGAATATGGCTGTAACCCCTGGGATGGGGCTTTAATCCTGTGATCTCAACATCTGTGAGAAATGCTCAGAAAATGCTGCCTGGAGCAGAGTCTGAAGGCACACAGACAGCAGGGTGGGATTTAGCTGAAGATTCAGATAGATGTGCCTTTTGTGACCCATGCATAGTTATCTGCAAGCATGGTAGGCATCTACACTCCAGTGACAGACACAGCCTGGTCAGGGGTTGTCTAGAGGGCTGTCTGTCTCATCTTACAGTAGGCACCTGCATTCACTTAGCAAAAATCACTGTCTAATCTTCCACAACTGCATTGACTACCATGTCATTGTATGTAACAGCAGATTAAGCACCTGCCTCACACAGAGAATAGAAACATAGAATACAATCATAGAATTGTCTAGGTTGGAAGGGACCTTTAAGATCATCACATCCAACCATCAGCCTAACGTTGATAAAATCATCACTAAACCTCATCACTAAGCACTACTTCCACCTGTCTTAAATACCTCCAGGGATGGAGATTCCACCACTTCCTTGGGCAGCCTGTTCCAGTGTTTGATAACCCTTTTGATGAAGGAATTTTTCCTAATATCCAATCTAAACCTCCCCTGGTACAACTTGAGGCTGTTTCCTCTTGTCCTATCACTCATTATCTGGTCAGTCAGTGGAATCAGCTGCCCAGGGAGGTGGTGGAGTCACCCTCCCTGACTGTGTTTAAGAGCAGATTAGATGTGGTGTTGAGAGATCTAGTGTAGGGGGGAACTTGTAGAGTAGGGCTGATGGTTGGACTTGATGATCCCAAGGGTCTCTTCCAACCTAAATGATTCTATGATTCTATGATTCTATGATTACATGGGAGAAGAGACCAACAGCCACCTTTCTACAACCTCCTTTCAGGTAATTGCAAAGAGGTTTAAGGTCTCCCCTGAGCTTCCTTTTCTCCAGGCTAACTAATTCCAGTTCCCTCAGCCACTCCTCATAAGACTTGTGCTCTAGACCCTTCACCAGCTTAGTTGCCTTTCTTTGGACACACTCCAGCACCTCAGTGTCTGGATATAGAAACACACGTGGATATAGAAATTCATGTGGGTGTGCTGTCACCAATGGGAATGGTCTAACTTTCTCTCCATCTCCAGCTTCCCATTCCCATGACTTCTAGAAAAGTCTTCTGCCCATGAGCAGATGTGTAAAAGCAGAGTAGAGTTCTGAGGTTTAGCTCAATTAGGGGTCAGGCAAATGATGGCCACTGTCAAGGAGAGAGCAAAGAAAGAGGAGGCCCCCAGGGAATGGGAAGAAGGCAGGATTGTGCTTTTGGGCAGCAGCCAACAAGTAGATCAGCCTATATGTAATGTAAAACTGCTGGAGGCTTCTAGGTGATTTCAAAGTTGGCCAAGGAGGAACCTAATGCCTTTTGGATGCCTTAAGGCTTGGTATCACTAATGATAATGCCATCTTGCTCCCCAAATGTCACCTAAGCCCAAATTTAGGCTGAAGAAAGTGAACTGGTAACTAGCGAGAAGTAAGTATTATATGCCAAGTATATGCCAAGGTCTTCAAGCCTTCTTTATTGTCCTGGTTTTCAGCTGGGAGAGTTCATTTTCTTTCTAGTGATTTCTGTGAAAGGAATGTCAATAATACCTATTGGGTTTAGTTACTCCTAAGTGATGTTTACACTATTCGAGAAGTTTTTTTCAGCTGCATTGTGAACATTATTGCTATTTTTCCTTTTCTGTTATTGTTTCCATTAAGCTGCCTTTATCTCAAGGGGAGAACAGGTAGGAGGCATCTTGCTAACTATAGCCCTCTGCCAGGGTGACGAGCCCTGGCCCTGCCTGGGTTGACTGCTCTGCAGACAGTCACTGTAACCCAAGCCACGTGTTCCATCCCCATGGTCACCCAACAATGAGCAACCCAAATCCTTGCAGACAAGACCTCCGATTCTCCACAGGGTCATGCTCTGTGTAGAAATACTCCACATGGTTAAAGCAAGATGGCTCAGGAATAACTCGAATCTGCTTCTGCAAGAGGGGAGTTTTGCAGGAAATCAGCAGAGGCCACAATGATGAACAATGCAGAACTCCAAGAAAGAGCAAGATACACAAAGAGAAGAAGACAGGACAACAGCTTCCTCCCTTCATCTGGAAAACTCTTCTCCCTCCCACTCACAGTGACAGGAAGATTTAAAAAAATGGGTGTTTGGGGGGGGATAGGAGAGAGACACTCACATGACATGGAACTAAGCTGTCTAGAAACACAATAATTGCAAACACACAATAGTTTTGAAGGACATTCCTCAGTAAAATAACTGGTTGTGTTTATGAACAGAGGATCCTCGGCTTAATTCATCCTCTCTTTTCATGCAAAACATGTCCACTGAATTTGGAAGAAATTCAGGAATTTTCACCTTCCAAAAATCCTACAACAGATACTAACAACATGTTTACTGGACAACTAGCTAGAGAATAGCATGAAGAGGCACCTCCACAGACCAAAATCCTTAAATTGCTTTTGCTTACTGCCAGAATGTCTGCACATGGGATAACAATACATTCAGCATGTGCCTCCCATGCCCAGCTCTTTGTTGCCGCTCAAGGATAATAATTCACCAACATCTCCTTCCCCAGAGTTTAATCTCACTGTTGTGCCAAAGATGTTCCTCCTCCCTCCCTTGAGGGCTAGACCACTTCATGAATGGGTTTCAGCCAGGCCTGACAGCCTGCTGTGACCTTTGCCTGATGAGTAGAGCATGGTAACAAGAGATCTGAGATGACTCTGAACACACTGCTTGGCAGGATGTTAATTAAAACAAAGTAGTACTAGCTATACCATTCACAGGACTGCAGCTCAGCGTATTTTGTGAAGGCCCAGGAGGTAAAGAAACATGTTCAAGGCCACACAACACATCTGTGAGAGAGCTGGGAGCAAATCCAAGTGCTTTTTGTTTACACATCAGCATACAACCTGTCGTATAGGACAAATCCTCAGCCAAGGCCAGCTGGATGCACCAGCGACTGGTGGAATGGGAAGGCAGGAAAATTGCTTCCAATCCCGTCACTTGAAAGGGAAAGAGAGTCCTGCCTCCTTCTGTTCCCACCCACACCAGCAAGAAACCATGACTATCCAAATTGTCTTTGCAAAGGACCCTACAGCCCCTCTCTCTCTCCTGTCAGATGACAACAAAGAAGTTAGGTCTGCTGCTTTCAAATTCACCCACTTTGGGCCCCATGGTGGCTAGGGTTCTGCTTCGTTTGACCACCCTGGTGTGACCTGGGTTTTCTTAGAAGTTATTTATTTTTATTTATTTAACTGCATAAACTGATTATCCATGTAACAACTTTAATCAATTATCTGTGGCAAAGAACTTCTCTGCAACTTAATTAGCAAAGTTCTTCCCTGACCTAGCAATATCTGATTGCATCATATAAGAGCTTAACTTTGAAATGGCAACACAGTTCATTAAAAATAACTAATAGCTGCAGGGTTTAAAGATGTAAATGTTCATTTTCTTAATGAGAAAAAAAAGGGCATGCAGACTCTACCTGTCTATATTCATTATACTGTGTCCACATGGGATGACTCACATTTGCAAAACTCAAGTTTAATTAACATGCTTATTTTTACAATGATATTTCTCATTATAATAAATTAAATGTTTAAACAGCCAGTGCAAACATTTTGATCCAAGACAAAAATGCTTGCACAGTGCTAGTTTAAGCATTTAATTTATTATAATCCTTTCCATAACAAATGCCTTAGAAGTTGATTTTTTCGCTGTGAAAGGCTATTAGTATTATTTCCTCTGGTAATGTTTAATCCAAGACAATCAAAATGTAAGGCGTGAACAAAATTGGACTGGAAGCGATGATGATAAATGAGATAGTGAAAGAATCTGCCTCCGCCGGTAGCTGCGCTGGAGCCTGCAGCTGGTGCCAGCTCTGCGGCGAAGCTGCACCCTGGCAGGCCACGTTGTCATTAGGAGCTCACGCACAAATTAATCAAAGCACATCCACTCATCCAAAAGCACGTTCGGTCCCCGAGAGCGTTTCTCCAACCCCACCCGCTGTCCTCCGGCACACCCGGTGGATGGGGGGCGGGTTCTTTCTCAAGGGCTCCTTCCAGTCGAAGTTGGCGCTGTTTTAAACCAATTTTCCCACGTCCCAGTTAGGGAAGAGGGGTTGATGTGGTTCCTGACCCGGGGAGGTGGGGGGGGGGACGGGGGGCGAAAGCTGACTGCAGGATCCCCACATCCCCCCCGGTCACTGCTGCCAGCTCCGGCGGGGCTGCCACTAGATGGAGGTGCGGGTCCACAGCCGGGGCAGGGCCCCAAATTGAGACCGAGAGGTAAGGAAGGGATTTGAGAAACATCAGTGGAAGCAGAGGATCCAGGAGACTCCAGTATCCCACAATGTGAAAGTGGAATGGGAGGGGATTATGCTAAAATCCTGCTGTCTTGCAAGATTTAGGAGCTCTCAGGTTAAGGTAGCTCCTTATATTCATGGGGTTTCCAGCCGGGGCGTTGGTGCAGGATAGGAGGAGGCTCAGCCATGAAATCAGCAGTTGCTTTACACCCACTACAACAAGGTTCAGCTGAGAATCTCCAAAAAGCTTCTAAAAGCTGCAAATTTCTAAAAAGCCCAGCTCCTGCATCGCTAGGGTCCTGGGAACAGGCTGGGGTGTCCCAGCTTGATGTAAATTCACCAAAGGCAATAGTAGACTCCATCACCTCCCATGCTGGATTGGGACTGGGATGTGAGGTCCTGTGAGAGGTGGGGACAGCAGTACATGATGAGGCAGGCCAGGGGCTCCCTGGGGACATAGGAAAAGTGGGAAGGGATGCTCAGCCTGGCTGGTAGGTGCCAGCCTCCATTTGACTTTCCCTGGGCTTGTGACCCCCGGAGACATCTGCACCTCCTCAGGGGAAATTTCCACCTTTGAGCTGGGGTGGTGTCCGCAGAAAGAAACAAGCCAGGAGGCAAACTCCTCTCAAAGTGGTCCAAGAGGAAAAGTCTTGCAAGAGGTAAAATGAAATCAGGGTCATGCAAACAGGTGGCAAAAGCTCACGTTAAAACCTCCTTGAGCAGCTAGAAAACCATGGAAGCAATGAGTCACTTGGGCTGGGAACAGGCACCGGCATCTCCAGCCACCATCTCTCCATTGCATCCAGGAGACCTCCCACCCTGGCTCAGTGGCCTGGAGCCAGAGCCAAATAAGCAGAGCTGTACAGGATATTTCAGTGACGCTGAAAAGTTAGTCTGCAAGTTACTTCAGTTTAGTACATAATTCAAAAGTATATAATTTGAATTAATAAATAACACCCTTTAGGGGATCTCATTACACTGTGAAGAGCATTAGCAAAACACAAGTTGTCAATCAATTTAGCCAGCTGACAAGCTATAATCCATCCAATGGTCCAGGCTGAGTCAAATCAGGAAGGGAGAAATCTCTCCTGGATTTATCTCCAACAAGTGACCGTGACAGTGATTTTTTAAAGAAACGAGCATTAAAACATTCATGGACAAATTACCAGGTCTCCCCAAATCACTGAATTAAATTCAGGGGATGCTCACCATCTGACAAATGGACTGCCAGAAGGCACACATTTATTTTTCATTGTTTGCTGCTTGACAAATTACTGCATTCACAAAAACTCAGAGGATTAATAAACTGATCCCACTGCTTCACTAATTGCGAAAAAAAAAGCTATTTGAGTGGTTAGTACAGTGGTCATTACAAAAATATCCACTGACTTTGGAAAATTGAGGGCACAAAATTTTTACCTTGGAGGGCAGCTTTATGTAGGCCACAAAGTGCCTTAGGTACTTCTTAGAGTCCTCGAGTTTATTCATGTATTATTTCCTCGGATATTCAGTATATTTTTCCAGCAGGCAAGAAACTGAGGCTTCTGTGTACGAGTTTCATCTGCTCAAAATGTGAAAAAAATATAGAACCCTTTAGCACATTCTGCTACAGAAGAAGCAAAGTGTAAAGCAAAAATTCCAAATATGTAGATTTAAAAATAAAAACACAGAACTCTTTCCTCCCTAAAAGGGATTTGAAGAAAAAAAAAAAAAAGAAAACCCCCAAAAAACTGGGCTACAGATAGGTCTAGACTTTAATTGTGGAGTTGCCTAAGAAGAATTGTTGGCCTGGGGTCATTTTAATCAGGTTGCATGTCAGCTTGCAAAATCTCCAAATTAGCTTACGGCTCAGGGAGAGAAAGATGTTTTTCTTTCCTGAAGAACGCAAACAGATTGTTGTGACATGTTCTCAGTCATCATGACAGATCAGATCCCTGCTTTGAGCTGCGAGCCGGGAAAGAAGTCAGCCGTTTCTCCAGCTCCTTTGGAGATTTGGGCATCTCCCAATTTGTCAGAGCTGGGGATGGAGTTTATAGAAATCCTCCTGAAAGTGAAGTTTATATGCAAAGACTCTGATAAAAGAGATTGACCTTAATTGGGAAGCAAGTTTCTTTCACATTTTTTAACAACCTCCAGGCCTTCCTAGCAGTCTGATGAAAGGGAAGTTGTGAAAAGAAACAATCTGTATTTATGCAGCAGGAACTATCATATCCTGAGCTGCGCGGAGAATGACAAGAAACCGACTCATCCTTTTTAAAAAAGGATTAATTTGCCATTTTCTTCCCGAGTTTGTAAAAAGTAAGGCTGTGGGTGGATTTCAAAACAGGCTGAGTACTTTAGTTAGATTTACGGCAGGCTCTGTGAGACTCTGCACGTTGCTGTGGAGCTGATGACCTGGGATGGTGTTCCTTCCCAGAGTGTCCCCAGCCTGTGTGTCCAGTTCAGCCCCTTGGTTCTGGCACATTCGGATTCTTTTTTCCTTTTTACTTCTCTGTGTTCAGGTTTTCATCTGCCTCAGTAAATGGCTCCAATGGGATCACAGGGAGAGGAGGAAGCAGGGGGGCAGGAGCTGGAGTAGTGACTGGGTTTCATCTTGCTGTACTACCAGAGGGATGGGCAGGTGCAAATTCATGGTAACTGAGTGATAGTGGGATGCTTCTTACCTACCTGGTGGCCCCCAAAGGTCTGCGTTTGAACCAGCAACCAGTAGTGCCTAGTCCACAGGATGAGGAAAAAGAATAGAGGCTTCCAAATGGTGATTCCTCCAACTTCTAGCTTCTCCTCTTTCTCTTAACTAGCTCAGGCAACTTCTTTAGGGAAAATTAATCTGTCTCTTGTAGTGCGAAAGGCTCAGAATTTCCTGAAGCTGGGGAAGGACACAGGCAGCAGCAGGACCCCTCCTCTTCCCTGCAGGACCCTGGCGTACCACAAACATAGGCACATGCCTGGGTACAGACAGACCTGGGACCTCTTTGCCAAAACAGGAGAGGGGGCGCAACAAATGCCTGTGCCTTCACCACAAGGAAGCCACCCTGAGTAGTTGATGAAAGACACCCAATCCCCCACCCCTCCACACCCCAAGGCCTTTAACATTGGATGGAACGAGACAGTGGGGGGATATATCTGTCGGGACAACCCTTGGCATCAGGAGAAGAGACTGTATTTCCCCATGTCTGCTTTTTCCTTCTGTAATGCTACAAGCCAAGAGAAGTCACGACCATACGTCTCTGGGTAGAAGCTGCCAGTTTCTTTTTCCCAGAGGCCTTCACGCTGACAGCAGAAAAATCTTCATCTTTCCTGCTGTACAAGTTTGAGGACCTTTCTTTTTTTTTCTTCTCCCTGGCTCCCTGCCATCAACCCTGGTGGGACCCAGGGCAAGGCAGCAGTGCCACACAACCCAGATGTCAGCAAATCGTTAATCCCAAGGGACAGACCCCTAGGGTGAGATTCCCGCTGCAACTTCTCCAATTAGACGGCTTACCTCTTGCTTCGCCTCTGCTTTAGCCATTTCGGACCTAACATATTTTATTGTTCAGCCTCCTAGTTAAACGGCTGGGAAGATCTGGCTGTAAGCATGCAGAGATTACTGGTTCAATAATAGAGTCAGGCACGTTGGCTTTACTTCTTTCTGCTAATAGAGCTCCAAAATAAAGCTGTTGACTCTTCTTTCATCAGCATCAGCCCCATGAGACTCTTCCATGTCTCGCCTGGTGATTAGAGCAGAGGACTGGGAACATGGGTCTGCAGTTCAGCCCTTAATGAGCCGTCTGTTCAGCGTGTTTCACTTGGGGCTTTTGACCCCTTTGCACCTCAGCCAACTCAGCTGTAAAACTGGCTGAAGGGTGGACCTCACGGGAAGCAGTGACTGAGCCCCAGTTGAGCCTTGAGTCCAGGTCTCATGTTTAAACAAAAAATAAAAGTCAACAGCTCTCTGAATCTGCAGTGACCCAGCTCGAATGCCGTGGGGATGTCAGACCTTGCCAGTACAAACAGCGCTGGTTTCTGGGGTCCCCTGTCACAATGTCAGAGCAAATCTAAGTAGTGCCCCTGTGATTTGTGAAATAAAAAGGTGCTGCAGACACCAGCACAGACAAGGTAATGTGTTGCCAGCTCTGGTACCTGGGTACACCTACAGCACCGAGCAGTGCTGGGAAAACCTGGGTTGTATGTTCCTATCCCAGTGCTGAAGTGGTCCTCCACCTGGGGAGAGTGGTGTCCCCATTGCTCTCTAAATCTCTGAGCTGCAAGACAGCCCACAGCCCAACCCTTCTTCAGAAAGGCTCCTCATGGAGAAACCAGCATGAACCATGCCAAGGACTCTCTCACACAAAGACCAAAACATTTCCAATCTGTCCCACAGCCAGGACGGTTGCAGCTGCTTGCACCTCTGTTAGCACTCATTGCTCAGTGTAAGAGAAGGAGATGAAAGGAGGAGCTTGTGTCTCATACAGCTTGTTTGCTGAATACCTTCTAGTTATGATGAGGATGTTGAAGAGAAGCTCTGCCTCAGCCATCTGACCTCGCCCAACACGCATATGTATCTACTCATATGAAGCATGGTGATTTCTCTCAAAGTTCAGAACAGTCAAGAGCTTTTTCCCTTTTAAACGGGAGTTTTACAGGTCAGACTTGGAGGTGGCATAGAGGAGCCAGGGCTAGTACTTCAAAGGGGAGGCAGTGAAAAAAGGAGAGGCACCACCCCTCGGGATCTCAGTGGTGTGGGGTCAGCTTCGCACATGCTGTTTGTCACAGCAGGCTTAGTAAAATGGAGTGAGAAACTGTTTTCAGGCAAAGCAAGAGCACCTGGGATCCAGTAAATTGAGTCCTGTGGTAGAGCCATTTACTCCCACACTTCCTAGACATACTCCCATGCCTCATGCAGTCCTCCACTGTGCAAGAGTGGAGATGAGGCTCCTGAACCAGGAAGCTTTTCCGTGGGAGTCAAGAAGAGTCCTCTCTCAACGTTGTCTCACCTTGCACATGCAGACATACCAAAAGAAAGCAGAGGCTTGAAAAGGGCTGAGGTTGAGAATTGTCTTATAAAGCCTTCTCTGTACCGGGTACCTACCACTTATAACCCCAACTGCTCCACAAAGTGCCCTTGTAGGCAGTTGGTGACTTGTAGGTGTGGAGAAGACACAGGCATGAGGTGTCTTCTGGAATTGGGAAGGTGGGTATTTGCACGGTGTTTCCACTGTACAATGAGCCAGGATCAGTGTGGGTGGCTGGGTGTGAGCCCAGACCTTCAGCATACAACGGAGATCTCTGTTCTGGTGTAAGGATCCTTTTGCTGAGGATTTTCCATCCCTTGAGGAAAATATACTAACAGGCTTTAAATAATTAAACAAATCACATTGCAGGCAAACCCAAGTTGATCTTTAAAATGCATTATCCCCAGAACGTGAGAGAAATGCTCAGTGCTTTATGCGTTACTCCAACCTCTTCACACATTAACTCATTCATCACACAAGGGACCACCCAGCACATCTCCACCACAGAGTAAAAGGCCATGCCAGTCACCTCCATCTTTAAAACCAGTATTGCCACAGCTGGGGACCAGGTTTCTTGAACACCAGAAGCACAGGCAGTGGGGAAACAAAGCTCTTTTCATCAAGCCAAGCTTGCATGGGGGACGTTGCTCCCACAGAGCCACTTGTTGGTCTTGACTGAGAAGGGCAGGCTTCCCTTAGGGCAATTAGATGCTCTGGGGCAGCTGCAGCCACCTCCTTACAGAAGGAGGGAACTATGTGTGGTCACAATCAGGGAAAAGTTTGGCTTTCTGCGGGCAGAGACAAGGAAATCAGCTACCTTAAGCATCTCTTTTGAGCCACCGAGGTCATATATGGTGGAGACCTGCAAAGAGAGGAAGGCAGAGCAGCTGCAAGACAGTTTTCTCCACCCAGTGTAATACTGCAGAACATTTATCTAGTTTTCTGCAAGTTAACTCTTCTTCTTCTCCCAAACCACCCCAAAAACTGCCTGGAGACAAGTCCTTACTGTCTCTGCCAGACTGCATGAGGACAGGTGAGCAGCTTGAGGGAGCAACCAGAAGATCTGTCAGCAAGGAGAAATCCTTGCTGTCAAGGAGCAGAGAAAGGCCAAGCCCATCCTGAGCCCTCCCCAACGTCCCCCTGTCCTGGCACTGAGGCCTGAGGCTGGACTTTGCCCCTGCACTCACAAAACCCCATGGAGGACAAACTGGTGGATAGAGGCCACCGCCACCCCCTCTCCAATTAGTTTGGTTTCCTGTGGTGGTGTTTTCTGGCTCCTCAGCTCTCTCCCATGCTGTGCATGACCCAGAGCAGAGAGGCTATAACATGAGGAGCTTGAATTATTTGACAGTTCACCCTTTTGGGATTAGGGAAAGCCATGGAAATGGCGGGTCATGGCGCCATGGGATAAAACCTGAATAAAGAGGGCTGCACTGAGGGCGCTGGGGGCAGCCATGGCTGTGAGGCTCACAGCAGCGAGCTCCCCCCTCACCAGCTCAACATCCCTTCACCCACCTAACCTGGCATGCAGGTATATGGGCTGCCATTCCTCCCTCCATCTCTTAGTCTTCCAAGCTGTCCAAGGTGAAAGGCCTCCACCTTTTTTCATGTTATTTCTCAAGCATTTGCTCCCCTCAGCAGTCCACATAGGACACTCATGAGGACCCCACTGCTCCAGGCATATCAAACAGCATCTTCAGGAAAGGGGATTTGGCCTTACCCAGGCCAAAATGGTTATTGTTGTTGTTGCTGGAGCTGGATTTTTTAAGGAAAGTGACGGAGAGAGGACAGGGAGTGCCCAGAAATTTTGATTGCTGTTGGCCTCTCTCTATCCTATCTTTTATCTTTCAAGGGAATACTTACTCAAGCAGCCCATGGTTCCAGGTGAGCCATGGCACTGTCTGCTGGATTTTCCAGTGAGAGCTTACCCATTTTCTCCACCAGGTCCCACCCTGAGCACAGAAGTCCTCAACGAGAATGAAGTTCTCACAGCCTATAGTGGGGAACAGAGAGAGAGCTTGGATCACCTTGATGGAAATGTCATAGACTCCATGACAATTTCTGCCATCGGAGACCAGCGATGTCAAGAAAAGGGGTGTGACATGACAAAAAGAAAAATCAACACAGCACTGAAATTTAGCTGAAGATATGGTTGTTTATTGGTTCTTTTACTCTCCCAGGTTTAGTTTCTTAAATGTGATGTGAGGGAGGAGGTTTGGGGAAGAATTATATTTTTAAAGTACAGATCTGAAGAAATATTATAGATTAGATCAAAAAAGCCTAATGTAAGGTTAAATGAAAGAACAGAAAGGAGGTGAACAAGGACTGAGCTTCCTGGAATCAGCCTGCACTAATGCCTCACAAAAGTAATGAAGGCCAAATAAAAAAAGTGTTGAAGATGTTGTCAGAAGGTTGAGTAAAATATACAGTTCAGGAGATTCTATTTCTGAAAAACTTACTGGCACTGCAGGGGCCTCCAGGACAATCTCATTGGAAATATTCTCTAAAGTTGGGTCATGAAATTATTAGAAGAACAGTGCATAGATTGAAAAAGAGAAATATACTTGATTCATGGGTGCCTTTGGATAAGGAAGGGAAAAAAAACAAAACGGGATTGGCCTTTGCTACAAAGCAAAAAGAAACTTAGCAGATTTCTCATCAAAGTGTAAAGAAGCCTCTGGGAAAGAAACAGATTGATGCTACAAAGTTGTTTAAGATAATAGCTACCTCCAAAGCACAAAGCTGTGGTTGGAGGTTAAGAAAGAAAGTAGCCTATGAGCAATTTACACAGAATAGCTACAAAAGAGACCACATCGTTAGAGGTAGGAATGAAGGCTTGTAATGACAGCTAGTTATTTTATTTTATTTCTTTAATTCAAAGAAAACAGAAGGCACAGCCACTAGCTAAATTACAAAGAATAAGATGAAGACATATGGATAGATGGGATTCAGCCCTGGGGAAAAACAAATCAGCCTTTGGTGTCCTGGGGTGAGGAAGAGCAAACTGCGATGGGCCATATGTCCTCACCCAACCGCAGGAGAGAAGAAGGAGGATTCAGGATGAGCAAAGTCCTGCACCGAGCACATTTTGGGCCATCCCTTCAAGCAGGGACAGCTCAGCTGCACCATGCTGTCCTGCTGGGGATGCACCCCAAATGGGGATGCCCATCTTCTCCAGAGAGTAGCATCGGAGCAGTGGAAGTTAAAGGGCACAAAAGGGAGAATTTCACAGCATACCAGGAAAAACAATTATTTTACTGTCTGAAATTTCATGTGTTGCCAGTCAAAGAAGGAAAACGGTGTCAGCATGCCCCGTGCAAGGGGCAGAGGGGCAGAGGAGGAAAAGGAACCATCCCAAGGGCACCATAATGTCCAGGGCTGTCGCAGAAACAAGAGCTATGGTGATGTCATACATAGGTGGTTTTTCATCCTTTGGTCTCACTGCCAGCAAGAATCCTTAGTTTCCCAAAATCCTCAGGCTGTCACGGGTCAAATACCAAAGCCAAAATTTTCTTTTTCTGTAGGTCTTTTCCCCCAAGGGACCTTGGTTATTTTGAAGAGACATCAAGGGGGGCCTCAGTCATCACCAAGTTACAGTGGTGTAAAACCATGGAAAAGTAGAGCAGTGAATCAGGTGCCAGGTCTCAGTTGCCCTCATGAATTTCTGTTCAGGCCATTGTGGAGTTCAAATAGCTATTTAGGACACTTAGAAAATGAAGATAAAAAGCATAAGGCACCACAAGAGTCTTACAGAAAGGCACACAGCATCACCAAATCCTTCTCATTTTTAGTATTTCCATTTCTCCTCCTAAACTTTTTCTTTAAACTGGAAAATAATGAGAAAATGTGCTTCCTTGAGACAAGCTGGTACTATCAGCTAAGCAACCTCACATTCATCGTAGCACTCCAAGTACTCTGGAATGCTTTTCAGCCCAGAGGATAATAGTATTAGACGACCAGAAAGGCTGTCCTGTAAAAGACTGTTATTATGATTTCCAGTCTCAGAAGTTGGCTTAATCCAGCTGAGCACACACGTGTTATTTAGAGAGGAGACCGAGCTCAGACACTAGTATCATCATCAACTTTATTGCAAATGAAGAATTCAGCTGGTGAAAGGCAAGTCACGTTTTTTTGTCTTAAGCCCTGCAAACACTGGCTGCTGCACTCATCTTTGCCCACCACGGCGAGCGTCTGGAGCTGCTGAAAGCTGGGCTGTTTGTTCAGATTTGCATCTGTCTAAAAAAATCCTGTTTTCTCTCGTCACCTCATCAATCAAATGGCAAAAGATGCTCTCCCTGCACCCTCCAGGGAAAGCAGCCACAACCCTACACAAAAGGCAAAGCATGAACACAGGGGTTAACTCGGGGTGCTAAGCTGCAAATAGTGTAAGGGGAAGACTTTTTTTCCCCTCTCTTCTCTCTTCTTGAAATTTCATGCTGCTTTTCTTCTGTCTGTGGAACAAAAGAAGAAGAGGCAGTGATGCCCTGCATTGGGGAAAGAAAAAAATAGCTGAGATTGTTCCCTGTAAGAGAAAAAAAATGTTTGGAGGATTTCTCGAGGGATTTGCACCTTGACTTGAGAAGGAAACACTGCACAGCTTCTCTCCCAGGTTTTGGGCAGAGTGGCTCCCTCATGAAGATCCTGTTCTCCCACCCACATCTCCCCACATGAGCAGGACCCATCTCACACTCCAGCTCACCAAGGATCAGCAGCCAGGTGCCCATCCCTGCAGATCGACTGGTGGCTGGCACCATTGCTGAGTATCATGAGGTTGTCCAATCCAAAACCTGCCAGGGCCACCGCTGCCCCATCATTTGAGTACTGTGTACAGTTTTGAGCCCCCTGTGACACAAAAGACATTGAGGCGCTGGATTGGGTCCAGAGAAGGGCAACAAAGCTGGCAAGGGGTCTGGAGAGTAAACTTTATGAGGAGCAGCTGAGGGAGCTGAGTTTGTTCAGCCTAAAGAAGAGGAGGCTGAAGGGACACCTTATCGCTCTCTACAACTATATGAAAGAAGGTTGTAGAGGGACAGGGGTTGGTCTCTTCTCCCAAGCCACAGACAAGAGGACAAGAGGAAATCGCCTTAAGTTGTACCAGCAACTCAATCCAGCGGAGATGTACTAATTACACCTACTTGTTCTTGCATTGACACTGTCTCTGCTAACACTCCTTCTCCACACCATGCCCTTGGCCACCCTTTTTCTAGCCAAAAGGGCATAGCCTCCCTCCATCCTTCCACTGGCATCCTGGGGAAGGAGCTGTGGGGTGCTTAGATGCATACCAGGATAGGGGGGACAGCTGCTCCTTCACCTCAGTCACAGGGAAGCAGCTCAAAAGAGCCGAACCCCAGCGAGCAGCAGCTCTTCCTGGGCAAGCACTCCCTCCCTGGCACGTTTTCCCACGGGAGACGAGCACAGGGGCCTTAAAATAAATCTGTCTTTTTAAAGCAGCAATGCTAAATGGAGGTTTGAGATCAAAGGCTGGGATTCTCACATTTTGCCAAGATAGACATATCCATTCACGAGATTTTTGGTGTAACAAAATACTTGCTAATGAAGAGGATCATAATCTTATTATTAGCCCCAACCTACAACAGTATGTCATTCGAGAGCAGGGCTTGAATATGCCCTAGTTTAGGAAGTTGCACAGTAGGCTTCGTTTTTGATTTAATGAGCTGTGATTGTGTTTATTTTTGGCAGCAAGTATGCCCGTTAAATTTTTGTTTAAGGTCTGATGGTTAACGACAGTAATCGACAGGAAGGATGAATTTGGGTTGAAGGGAAGGAAAATGGGGAGGGTATCTCCGGGATTCAGTCCCCAAGCACACAGATGTAAGGCAATCAGTGCAGCCTGAGTTTCCTCCACTTTTGCGTTGCTTGATGATGGGTTTTAAGCTACTGGTCCCATCAGTGAGGGGATGAGATGACATGAGAAACAGCAGAGACTTCTGCAGTTATGGAATGGGATGCAGAGGAGAGGCAAGTGTAGGAAATCAACTGGGAGGGCCAAACCTGCCTCTTCAGGGCACATAGAGGTGGGATGAGCCATGGTGGGACAGCATCATTGCCTGGACTCTGCTGTCAAGATCCCAGAAGGTTTAAGATAGGGAGACACATCAGCAGTGTGCTACAACTGAGCAAGACCTGCCAACAAGCAAAATGGAGGAGAGGAAGAGAAATATAAACAGAGATATGTAGTGTGGAAAAAAAGAAAATGCCACAGCAGAGATGTTTGGTGTAGGCACTGCTCCAGCGTGAAATGGAGCTCCACACAGCAGGGTCTTCCCAGTACAGATTAGGGGCTGACCTGCTGGAAAGCAACTCTACGAGAGGGACCTGGGAGTCCTGGTGGACAACAAGTTGACCATGAGGCAACAATGTACTCTCATGGCCAAGAAGGCCAATGACCTCCTAGGGTGCATTAAGAGTGTGGCCAGCAGGTCAGGGGAGGTCATCCTCCCCCCCTACTCTGCCCTAGTGAGACCACATCTGGAGTACTGTGTTCAGCTCTGGGCTCCTCAATTCAAGAAAGGAACTAGTGGAGAGAGTCCAGCAGAGGGCTACAAAGATGGTGTAAGGAATGAAGCACCTCTCTTATGAGGAGAGGCTGAGAGACCTGGGTCTGCTTAGCCTAGAGAAGACTGAGAGGGGATCTCATTAATGCCTTACCCACGTCCAGTGCCACTGCCTCTCTGGGTAACTGCAGCTGGACCAGTGAGCAGGCAGGGCAAAGAACAACCCAGATATATCTCCTCTATGCTCTTTTTGCAGTTGGCATTTCTTTCTTCTGCTTCCAGCTTTCTGAAGGATACTCTGTGTTTGACAATGTCAGCCCACAAAGGGGTCCAGCACTATTTATTCTCCAGCATCTGAGAGTGCACACAGAGATACATGCATATGCAGGTAGGTACAGGCAGGATGTCCATATGGTATATGAAGGAAACACAGACATGGATAGACACACAGACAGACACACAGAGCCGGTTGTAGCCCGTAAAAGCTTCCCATGGACAATATTGGAAGGAACAAACAGATGCAGATGAACACCAACCCAGATTTCCTATGATCCTACTACACTTTAGATGCTCAAAAAAACCCACCCAATGGAGTGTCATGATGACAGGGAATGGAAGGAATCCCACAGATACATCCACTTCAGAGGTCAAGTCACACAGTATCCATGATCTTTCTCAACAAAAAGATGAAATTACCCACCACCACCACCACCCCCTGCACTTTGCCTCCACTGGTACCACAGGGCTCATCTGGAGGCAGTGCCCTCGGCTTGTGCCAAGCAGGGAGGTGTTTTGCAGAGCAGTCACCGAGCAGCAGCTTGTCAGCTCCAGCGCCTGCAAATTCCTGCGGCAAGTGTAAAAAAGCACTTAAAGCCCTGTTTCTATTTTAAAAGCTGCTTTTTACAACGGCCGCCTGGCCTGTCTGCCGGAGCACTTCTCTCCGCAATGGCATGGCGGGGTTGGGGGGGCGAGAGAGGGGGAATGGGGGCGGAATATCCCCTACATCCTCCTAACTTGCCCATCTCCAAAGCTAAAGACAAGCCCCGGGGGCGGGGGTACACGGGCTTCGATGGCGGGTGTGGGGGTAGGGGTAGGGGTGTGGGTGTGGGCAGCTCAAGGGGCTCATTGTACTCGGGGAGGGGGGC
>VZTM01020225.1:133836-156187 GCA_013400555.1 Jacana jacana
GGGCCGGGGCGGCTGCTGAAGGCAGGGGCCGCCGTGCTGATCGCCGGAGCCCTCCTGCTGCTGGCCGGGGCCATCGGCGCCTTCTACTTCTGGAAAGCCACCGAGCGGCAGGTGAGGGCGGGGCGGCCACCGAACCTGGAAGCGCATCCTCACGTCGGGACCGGGTGGGGGGTTTTGAGCCGGTTTCATGTAAGAAGAGGTAGAGGCTGGAAACTTTTATTTTGCGAGGGCGATACAGAAGTCTTTAAGTAGATCTTTACTTTCTCCACGCTTTTACAAAAATAAAAAACATCACCCCCACAAAAACCCCATAATCATTATCTTTACTGGCTGTTCGGACGGAGCCTCGTGGAAGCACTTTTATTAATGAACCTGAATCGTATATTTGAGAGCACAGACGCTACATTGATTTCTGCTTGCAAATCCTCAGCAAACTCAAACCCCAACAAGTCCCCAGGGTTCCACATCCTGAGCAAACTCCAGCTCTCAGGACAAAAAAAGCATTGAAATGGGTACATTCCTTTTTCACATCATCTGCATTCTTGGTCCAGATCCTACCTGGACCCTCAAATATGTAATGCTATATTTAACCCATTAATAGGCACCTTTATTTCACGCTGGTGGTTTGTATGACTGTGCATACACATAAGCATTTATGGTTAGCAGCTGTGGAGCAACTTTTAAAGTCATGTTCCATTTTATTATTTACATTTTTCTGGCGTACAGGAAAAGCCTTGTATGCAAAGAACAAACCCGATCCGTTTAGGAACCAAATTTCAGAGTACTAGAACATGTTTAAATATTAACTTTTCTTTCTGTTTACATAAGATTTGAGTTGAAAACATATTTGAAATGTGTTGGTGCAAATGTGAATGTAACTTGCTCCCTAAGTGCAATTAGCATCTCTGAATTTACTCTGCAAGAAGCTTTGTACAACCTCCAGCCCAGCACCAGTCCCTGTCAAGGACAGCCTTGTGTGAATCCCAGCAGCCAGAGCAGAGGTCCCTCTTGAGATACACCCATCACAGAGGGACAATTCACATAATCTGAAAGTACAAGGTTTTACACCAAAAAGACAGGACACATTGCTAGCCTCTGGGACGTGCTGTAGAACCATCTGCTTCCCTTGGCTTTTGAAAAGGGAGAGGAGGGACTGGAATGGGGAGGTAGGCAGGGGAGGGGGTACTGCATATTCAGCTCCGACCGGGTGGGTGCATTTGTGGAACAGAGGGCAAAGTTTCCCTTTTTTTATTGCTCATGTCATCTAAATTCTGCTTTGCAAAAAGCGTCACATTCAAGCTGTCATTAAGCTTCAAAGTTGATCTCCAAGTGAAGACAGTGGGAAAGCTTGAAGTTATTTCCCAAGCTGTTTTCAAACTCAGAAATCTACACTTGACTTGCAAATGTTTAGGAAGCAAGTGCAGAAATTTTAGTTAGGGTCATTCATTTAAAAAAAAAAAAAAAAGAAAGGTACTTTTATTGTTGTTATTTTTATTTTAAATCTTTAAATTCTCCCGTAACTGACAAGGGCAATGAAGTCTCAACTCTGGCTCAGCCCTTAGCAGGGGAGACCACGTACACTGATCTGGTTTTATGGACCACATTCAACAAGCATCCTAGACACCAAGAACATGAGACTGAATTTGTATAGCTGAGAAGCCATAAATCTTTAGCACCTTAGACTTTCCTCATCGAAGGTGAGAGAAGAAGAAATTTGTCTCTAGCTGTCAGTGTAAATTTTTCATTAAAATGCTGTAAGGCTTTTTTAAGGCCCAAAGTAAACTGCTTGTGCAGCACTTTTAGCCGAGCTGCTCAGGAGAATCACAAAACTCCTCCACAGATTGTGGTCTTCCAGCAAATGCAAACCACGCTGCAGCTTTCCTCATTGAAAATAGGATAACAGCAAATACGCTGACAAGGAAAATACGAGTGTATACAACTTCACATCCAATTTAAACAAAGTTCACATCCATTACAAGCTAGGAAGCATGTTCATATTCAAGAGGAACCCGTTTTCCTGCGCCTCAGCAGAACATCCTAAGAGATAAATAGGGGCTGGCCTCCTTCAGAGTAGGATGCTCACTCCTGCTCCCCTGCCAGCATCAGAAGCAATTCCTAAATTATGACCAAGAAGAAGGTTTTTAAGTTGGAGTGAGCCTGGATATGGACTCGCCCCACTTCATTTTTGAAGTAAAGCTTTGAGTGGTCCCTGGAGGAGGAACCTCAAGAGGTCTGTAGTTCTACCTGCTGCTGAGAGCAAGAACAGCTGTAGGGTCAGAGCTGGTTGCTCAGGGTTTTATCTAGTCAGACCCTGAAGACTTTCAAGGATAGAGACCGCACAGCCTCTCTGGACAGCCTGCTCCACTGCCAGCCTGCCCCAAAGGTGAAGTGTTGCAGTGGGGTGATTGTTGTTTCTGGAGGGTTATCAAATGCCTACAGAAATAAAAGTTAGGAGCTGAACAGGGTTATGACAGTCAGATTGACCCATCGCCTGGAGTAGGAGGAAGGCAATAAGCAATTGCTGATGTGCTACTGCTCTTTTATTGATTCCAGGTGTACAATGTTCACTATACTATGAGCATTAATGGAAAAGTACAAGATGGATTGATGGAAATAGATGCTGGAAACAACTTAGAGACATTCAAAACGGGAAGTGGGAGTGAAGAGGCTGTTGAAGTTCATGACTTTCAGATTGTAAGTACTACCACCTTTGGCCTTCACGTAACATGCTCCAGCACTGGACACTAAGGATACCCTGCCCTGCACCAACTTCTCTGCCCCAGGGGGTCTCGGGTTCCAGCCCCCAACTGGCTGGAACCACAAGCATCCACATTCTCATCGCTTGCTTTCACAGCAAGACAGACAGTTTTCTCCAAAACAAAGTCTAAGTGCCTTTTGGGGAGCGGTCGATGCCAGGTCCCACTCTGGGAAGCAGTATGGATTAGGCTGCATAAAGTTTGGCTCCACGTAACACTTTGCATTTTCAAGCCACTGAACACAGCTGCAACATGTGCCCTTGGGGTCTTGCTAACAAAATGTTCCTGGAGGCTGTGACACAGGCCTTGCACGATTTTGTATTATTTTAACCGAAAAAAACACACAGCTCTCTCCAAAATATCACCATTTTAAGAGCACAGGGTCAACACAGTAAGCCAAGTAGATACCAGGAGAAACAACTATACAGCGCTGGGCTAGGCATCATGCTCTGCCCTGAGATCATGGGTAGGAGCTGCTCTCCACAGCTTGGCCTGGGTTCCTCCCCAGGGGCATTTAGCACAGCTTATGCACCTGTGCACCCAATGCACCCACTTGGGTTGACAGCAAACACAGTGAGGTAGCCCAGGGGCTTGGCTGTGGCAGCTCAGCGCTAACAGAGCCCAAGTCCCAGCAGAGCTCAGCAGCTCAGACGGAGCAGTTCACTGAGCTGCACCACCTCTGAGCTACTAAAGGCACATCCATGCAATTTTGCAGAGACCTATCTACAGTAGGGCCCAGACCCTGCAATTAACCTTCTCAGGTGTGAAACGCTCTACTTCAGAGGTAAGTTCTCCGTAAGCCAAAGCAGCACTTAAAATAAAGATGCTGCTGTCAGAAAGACTTGTCCAGGCCTTCTGGAGCAGCCACTTTCTACTTGCTGAATCCCAAAAGGTGAGAAAATTCAGCTCCTTGCCTTCTCAGCAAGTACAAATTGACTCCAGGAGACCCAGGACCCCAACTTTCCTGACAGCTGCAGCTCAGCCTTCATGAAACTCTCGTTAACATCACCATGGCAACATTATATTAGCAGCTGAATAAGAGCACCTACAGTGAGGTCTCCTCATTTGCCTTCACCATTACACATCTGCACAAATGCACCAGCCCACTGGAGAGATGCTGAAATGACGTCACCTCCATGCACGCTGCTGGTAAGCTCAGGTCAGAAATCAGCTCCCAAAATGCTGACCAGCTGAAGGCACCTCCCAGTGACTGTGCCCACATGTGATTACAGCAGGCAGGAGACAGCCTCAGCCAGAGCACAGGGATGCTGCCAGTTGGGTTTTGAGCCAAGAACGTACATAAAGGAGAAAGAAATTGAAGAGATGAGCTTCCAACAGCCAAGCATTTACATTAGCAGCTTTGGATTGACTGGCACCGCTCCAACGATTGCCAAATCCAAGTCTTCACCGACCGTGCAATATTAGGATGCTCCTCACACGCTCAGTGCACCACAAAGCCTCATTCCCCTGTGCACTCATCCCTGCACAGCCATCCCCTCCCTCACCGCTTTAGAATTAGACATTTTGCTTTGATGAGCATCTGTCCAGCTGCACAGGACTTGCAGGCAGACAGGATGAGCCCCAGGTGCCTCAGTACTGTCCATCTCAAGTCCCATTAGATGCCCACAGTATCTATGGTGCCCATACCAGGCAGATGAGAGGGGCTGTGATGACACCCGTGCTTACCCCTGGTTTGGCAGCTCGAGGTTGGGCAGAAAACCAGTGTATCTCAAATGGCTGTCAACATTTATATTTAGGTGGTCGAATGGAGTTCAGGCAACCCTACGAAAAACATGCAGATTTTGCCATCTACAAGAAAATACCTGAGTTCACAACATAAAGGAGAGCTCTTTTACAGGCACCCCAAAACCTACAGCAGAAAAATGGAAACTACAGCCAAGGCTTCCCTGCCCAAGTGTTGGTACCCAAGGTGCCAGCATAGGGCTGTGACAGATACATCCCTGGGCCTGCAGCCCCCTGGAGCTGCTGAGATGCCCTTTCTCTTGCTTAAAACTAGACATCCCTGGTTTAGTCAACCGCGTTTCACCCTCGGAGGCCAGACGAAGGAAGTCCCACACACAGATTTCTGCACTGAATTCCCCGTCACGAGCTTCCCCTTGCTGTCAAAGCCACTTATGTGTATAAATTGGACCGAGCTGCCCCCACAGTTGTGTTAAGTCTGTGTCATAAAGGTACCGCGCCGCCAGCTAACACAAATTTCGAGGCTGCCTACGTTGGCTGCTAAGTTACGGTTCAAATCGTGTCAACTAATTCCTTAACAGAGCTACTTCAAGTAGCCTACAGCTGGCATGGAGGCACTTATATAAAACACCCCCAGTCCTTCAGAAATCGAGTGAAAACTTCTAGACTCATTTGACCAAAATCGTAAAGCTAAAACCACGAGGGAAGAGTGGTTTTGCTGTTTCTGGTTTTAAATAAGATTTAACCTTCAGACTGAGAATTCAGTGGCAACTTTAAGTGCTTTCTTGGGGGCGGTGGGGGGAGCTGGAGGGCTGCGCACAACCCCCTGCCTTCTGCTTTTGCAGGGTATAACTGGAATCCGTTTTGCCGAAGGAGAGAAGTGTTACATCAAAGCTCAGCCAAAAGCTCACGTCCCCGAAGTTGATGCTATGACTAAAGCGAGCCTCTCCTCTGAGCTGGTAAGGGGTACTCTATTTACTTTTTTTAAAAAACAAAGCGTTGTATGGAGAGTGACTTAAAGGGGTACCTGAATACAGATAAAAGTGACTTATGAAAGCCACTGAAGAAGTCATAGAACCAAAGAATGGCTTGAGTTGGAAGGGACCTTAAAGATCATGGAGTTCCAACCCACCTGTGCCAAGGGCAGGGACATCTGGTTGCTCAGAGCCCCATCCAGCCTGCTCTTGAACACCTCCAGGGATGGGGCATCCACAGCTTCTCTGGGCAACGTAGAGTGGTTTGCTTTGGAAGGGACCTTTACAACCACCTAGTCCAAACCCCCAGCAATGAGCAGTCATCAGTGGAGAGTTGAGGGTTCATTGACTGATTGCAAGGGGTCCCTGAAAGGTAAGAAAAGCAATATTGGTGCCAGAGATGCACTTGTTGCTCTGCATCCAGGGGCGTGGTGGGAATCTGAAGACTGGGGAGCAAGGGAACCAGTGTCTAGCACATCCACAGGAGACCTCAATCTGCCTTGGATCAGGCTGTGCACAAGGCTGGAAGGGAGAGCATAGAGGAAGGAGCTGCTTTAGTCAATGCAAAGAGGAGTGGTGGTAGATCCCAGGAAATTTTTGTCACAGAATCACAGAATTATATGGGGTCAGAGGGGACCTCTGGAGATCATCTAGTCCAACCCCGCTGACAAAGCAGGTCCACCCAGAGCAGGTTACACAGGAACTTGTCCAGGTGGGTTTTGAATGTCTCCAGAGAAGAAGATTCCACCACCTCTCTGGGCAGCCTGTTCCAGTGCTCTGCCACCCTCAAAGTGAAGAAGTTCCTCCTCATGTTTAGATGGAACTTCTTATGTACAAGTTTGTGCCTATTTCCTCTTGTCCTCTCACTGAGCACCACTGAAAAAAGACTGGCTCCTTCCTCTTGACACCCACCCTATAAGTATTTATAGACATTATCAGCACTCCTGAACAGAAGCAGGGACTCCATCATCCAAGTCCTCTGAAATAGTCAATAAAGGGGAACTGTGGAAAACATTCTTGCAAAAATTCAGGTAACTCAGATAAAATAATAATTTTTAAAATTAAGAATTTGCTTTCTTAAATGGCATCAGGCTTTATTTTAGGACACTGTGTTAATTAAGTTTTGTGGAATCTGCATCACAAGCACCACAGAAGCTGCAGTTCTCACCCAGATACCACCAAAACCTCTCATTACCTCACATTTGTAAAAAAGCCTATTGCTTTAGGTGTGCAAAGTCTGAGTCTTCCAGAGCTCAGACCCCCAAATCCACCACTCAGACAGAAGCACCTCCGGTGACTTGAGTACGGGTGAGCCTGGATGCTGGTGGGGGCTGAACCACCAGCAGGAGACCACAGGAGATTCTCAAACCCTTTCCCTGAGTTTGCTCCACTTCGGAGAAAATTAGAGCAGATACAATTAGTTGGGAGAGAAGCATCATTAAGGCTGCACCTTCCTGCAATGCTGCTGTGATTACTGAACATCTACTTTAAAATGTATAGAAGTAAAGGTCTCTCTCAATCCAATCAGCAAGGCTTCAGTGCTGTTACAAAGGCCCCTGAAGTTGGTGAGATTTTCCCCATGATGAGGAAGAGTTCTTGCCCAAATTCCAGGCAGGTATCTAGATCTTTCCTGCCTTGCTTTATTTTATAGGCGGGCTGGGCTAAAAAAACTTGGCTTTGGTAGCACTATCTCCTATAGTCAAGGTTTCAATTTTTCATCTTTCTGTAAGAATAAAGTTACAGTTCTGATGACGTTGTCCTAAAATATTCAAAAAGTTATTTCTAATCTTCCACCTGGCTACAGCCTATAGCTGTTCTCCAAAGATGTGTCACCTACACAACCCCTGCAATAAATTGTACGTACCGAGGCCAAAGCAAGCAGCCCACTTAGTGCTATCGTGGGGATATTAACCTTTCCCTGTTGCTCAACTTTCCAGCTTCTAGATGCATGATGGGAATGGGAAAGTAGCACCTATTTTTCTAGAGCAAGCCCTTTCTCTGATATACATGTATATTAGGAGAAAGTATGTTTTCTTACAACATGTCTCATAACCAATCCTGCCTATAAAAATGGTCGATTAAAATAAGCTTTTAGAGATGCCCAGATTCTGCCTGCTCACAAGTCAGGATCACCTCAAACAGAAACAAAGGATATTTTTATTTCTGAAAATTAGATTCAGATATTTCTGATGCTGATAAAAGCTTAAGTGGAAGAATATAAATAAAGAGCACTTCTCACTAGACAGATTGGATGGCGAACTTAAATGACTTGAGACCTACAAAAGAAATCAATAAACACATTAAAGGAACAGCATCTCGACGGAATAAATTGATCTAGTCAGTTATATAACAAGTTTTGATGACTTTTATGGAAGCAATTTAGAATTTTAACTTTGAAATCATACTGGTTTTCATGATTCACAAGTTGGTTTTCTTTTAATATTTCACTGTTGCTATAAAATACTTACACATTTTATGTAAAATAATACTTTGAACTAACAACTTTAAAGAATCAATCACTGGCATTTTCCTACATTACTTTGAAGATATGAACCAAAAACCTGCAGGGTACACTTCAAAAAGGCAGGCTCCTTTAACTTGCACTTCAAGCTTTTGGTCAATTGAATTGCTTTCACCAAACGAGACCTTTAATCAGACCGATCACGTTGCCTTAAAACTGGAAGCTGAAGCAGTTCTCAAGCTATAATCCTCTCTAAAACTTTTGAACAAGACTTTTTTTTTCTTCTTCTCCCCCCCTCCCCATTGTAAATACAGTTATCTCTTGGGAGTACATCAAATGATAACGGGGCATGATAAAAGATTAGGGTCTTGATTTCACCTGACGTATTTCATCGCTGCTCTGCTGAAAGCCATAAACTTTCACAGTTTCCACCACTTGAAAAATCTGGTGCTTTGGGCTGAAAGATCTCCAAACACTTCATCCTTGCAGATAGGGCAAAAGCCTTCCAAGAGAAAGATGGGTGAAATTTTAGCCCCAGCAAGGCTGATGGTAGTTTTGCCATTCATTTCAGTGGTGGCAACCCTTGCTTGGGCTTTGGCTGGGTGCAGTGGGATCACATTCATGAAATAATGCTGGGTATTAGCTGGGGCGGCTGATTATACAATTTGATGCTCAAGAATTAGCAGCAAGCAGGCACATGACTGCTCACTGAGCTAGCAAAGGATTTGTGCTCTTCTATTTGCAGGAAGATGAAATCATGCCCGTGAGATTTGACGAAAACTCCCTTATCTGGGTGGCTGCAGATGAGCCTATCAAGCATAACAGTTTCCTAAGCCCCAAAATTTTAGAGCTTTGCGGGGATCTTCCAATTTTCTGGCTGCGACCAACATATCCCAAAGGTAACACTTCTTCTATTTGGAAAAGTATGTTAACCCTCCCTTCATCTAAACACCTGCCCCAAAGCAGGTTTGCCACTGAGATGTGCACACCTCGGTCACCAGAATCCTTTCCTCCCTTGCCCAGCCTTGAGGGTTGGTGCCAAGCTGGCAAGTTTGGAGTTTACCCACACTTCCAAGACATTTTCCGCATTTGTATTTCCTGAGACAATTTGTATCGCCCACGTGGGTGACTTACTATGAAGTGAAACATCCCCACAGAGGTCAGTCTCCCTCTACAGAAGGACAAGACAATGGCTTAAACTAGCCCCCAAAAAGTTTAGGCAGCTGACACCAGACAGCAGCAATACTACAACTAGCCAAGAGTTGGGGAATATCAAACTCCTGATCTGGGACCACAGCCTATCCTGTTTCCTACCCCACTTCTCCAGAGGATTTCAGTGGAGTAGAAGGATGAGGTACTTTAGGTAGATGAAGTTTATGATGTCCTGGGGGCAGCAGCAGGACTAAAGTACTCCCACTCCCCACAGCCAAGCATAGCAAAAGATGTTCAGGAATCAATAGGGAGACGGCAACTTCTCCAGAAAACTTCCAGGACAAGAAAATGCTTGCAAAGATTTAAATCCTCCTTGGTCCAGTTGATATTGGAACACTCAAATGAGGGGGAGGGGTGGAAGAGGAGGTGGGGAAATAAAAGAAAAAAAATCCACGTCATTTTAGAGTGCCTGTGGATCCCAACTGCCCATATTTTCCACTTTTTTTAGTCCTTGTATATCCCACTGGGCAAAGAGCAGTGTCAAAGCTGTCCAGAAGCTGTTTCCACTAGTTTCACCAGCTACCCTTGGGAGCAGGGCACCACTCTGTCATAAAAACACTTTAAAGAAAACTCCACATGTGTATGACCCATCTTCCTAGTGCTGGCAACTGCTGCTGAGTAACCAATCAGTGACCAATGGGGGTCAAAAAAACCCCCAAAACAACCAAGTCTCACACTTGCTTAGCCTAAAGGGCAGAAAGAAGCAGAGGGGGTGGGGGGGAACTTCCACCATTTTGGACTGACATCGGCTGCAGATATAATACTGCAAGGCAAACAGCTCCCATGGGGATGCTCAAGTTTGCCACCATGCAGTTTTGTCTCCCCCTCTTCCTCCCTCCCTTTTTTAAAAGTACCCAAAGAAATCACCGAAATCTTAGTGTGTGGACAAATACAAGGAATCACAGAACTGTCAGAGATGGAAGGGACCTCTAGAAATCATCTAGTCCAACTCCACTGCTAAAGCAGGATTGCCTAGAGCACATTACTCAGGACTGCATCCAGGTGGGTCTTGAAGGTCTCCAGAGAAGGGGACTCCACAACCTCCCTGGGCAGCCAGTTCCAGGGCTCTGTCACCTTCACCGGAAAGAAGTTTTTTTTGAATGGTGCAGTAGACATCACCATTTGAATGGAACGTCCTGTGTTCCAGCTTGTGCCCATTGGCCCTTGTCCTGTCACTGGGAACCACAGAAAAGAGTCCAGCTCCATCCTCCTTCAACCCACCCTTCAGATACTTATAAGTATGAATAAGGTCTCCCTTCTCTGCCTTCTCTTCTCCAGGCTAAAGAGTCCCAGCTCTCTCAGCCTTTCCTCATAAGGGAGATGCTCCAATCCCTTAATAATCTTTGTTGCCCTATGCTGGACTCTCTCCAGTAGTTCCCTGTCTCTCTTGAACTGGGGAGCCCAGAACTGGATGCAGTATTCCAGTTGTGGCCTCACCAGTGCAGAGTAGAGGGGGAGAATGACCTCCCTTGACCTACTGGCCACACTCTTGCCTATGCAGCCCAGGACAAGCTGGAGATGAGATTATCCTCTTATTATTTCCTCAGATAACCGAAGGAGGGAAATGAAAAGAAATAAGCGCCAATCAGAATCAAACTTTGATACAGAAGGCTTGGAAGCTGGTGCTGAAGAAGTAAACACCAGATCACCCACCACGCAGCTGACTCGAGAGCTTGGACACCAACCCAATGAAACCGGCCCAGTGGGACAAGAAACTGATGAAACGGTTAATCCAGACAATCCATATAATGTAAGTATTTGCATTTGTGATCTTCTTTCAGAGTACAAGACTGCTGTAGTCAGGCAAATACTGGTGATGTGGGCTTTGTTTGTCTTTCTTCAACCTGCACAGTCTTTGTCCAACTGTTCTCCGAAAGTAGAGACTTGTAATACCTTATAAGAAGTTAAAAAAATTCTTCCCCCAGTCCTCTTCTCTCTCCGTCAACCCGGTCTTCATTAGACACAAGAGCCTGAGGTGGCAAGATTATGGCAGTTGGTGCCACGTGGCTTTTCAGGGTTCAGAAGCAGCACTAGAGAGATCCAGCAGGAATAGCACCATCTGAGAACAAAACAAAGCTGATCTTGATTAGACACCAGCTGATCCTCATTGTGTATTGACAATGTAAAGAGTCCAGGAGGTAGAAACACAATTTGCCCTCAAATAGAATCACAGAATGGTTAGAGTTGGAAGGGACCTTAAAGATCATCGAGTTCTAACCCCCCTGCTATGGGCAGGGACACCTCCCATTAGAACAGGTTCTTCAAAGCCCCGTCCATCCTGGCCTTAAACACCTCCAGGGATGGAGCATCCATGACTCTGGACAACCTCTTCCAGTGCCTCACCACCCTCACAGTAAAGAATGTCTTCCCAATATTTAATCTCTTTCAATTTAAAACCATTACCCCTCATTCTATCACTACAGTCCCTCACAAAGAGTCCCTCCCCATCTCTCCAGTAGGTCCCCTTCAGGTACTGGAAGGCTGTTATAAGGTCTCCCCGGAGCCTTCTCTTCTCCAGGCTGAACAACCCCAACTCTCTCAGCCTGTCTTCACAGGAGAGGTGCTCCAGTCCTCTGATTATTTTCTTGGCCCTCCACTGGACCCGCTCCAGCAGGTCCATGTCCTTCCTGTGTTGTGGACAAATTAGTATTAGAAGTGACTACTACAGAGGAAACCAGTAATTGCAAAGAGGTTAGGGTTAGACCAATTAAATCTGTTTTCTCAGCCTCTTCTCTATCAGAATAGACAGCTCCAGCCTAGCAAGCGGTTCACAGAGGAGAACCCGTTTGGAGACAGCAACAATGGGTGAAGGATGAGAATAGTGAAATTTGTTCTCGCTCTTCAAAGCCCCAGAAAAGAGCACAGGAGCCACCACGCTGAGTCCCAACACCTTTGCCGCGCCGCAGGAGACCAAGCCCTACAGTAGGCACCTTCCAGTCTACTGCACCAGCGCCAGACAATTTACACCCACCATTTGGTGCAGCAGGAGCAAGTCATTTTAATACAACACTGTCACAAGATAAATGCCTCCTGCTTTGGAAGTAAGTCCCAGCTCTGACTTGACATTTATGCAACAGCAGGAGATCATTATACTGTGACAGCGTTCTGCAGAGTTGACATCCCTTAATTAAACTTAAATTAATCACTCCAAATAAAGTGGATCTAAATCGACTCTCTCACGAGGTCAGTAAAACAGCAGCAGCACTGGAATACAACTTCTCCTCACAGCTACTAACGTGACCGTGTCCCATGGGGTCCGAGATGCCCTGTTTCTGGAGGGCAGCAGCAAAACAACCACTGTGGGTCCCTTCTTCTAGCCAGAGGCTCACTGGGCCAAATGGAGAATGGCTCGTCAGATACAGTCACCAGAAATTCCCTCAGCCTGCAGGGTGGGATTCACCTTCACAAGCAGTTACTGTGTAGATGCCTGTATCCAGGCATTCTTTAGAGGCAGATTCGTTCAATTCAAAAGGACCAGGAATTACAGTGTAGGTCTTTCCCACAGGATGAAAATTAATCCTCCCTTGAACTGTTTCTCTGAGTGGAGTCGGGCTGATGAGGGCAGGTGCAGGTCACGCTGCAGGTAACTGAATTCAAGGATGATGAATCTAGCCCAAGGGAACAACACCCTTCCCTGCTCTCGGGACAGGGGGCCCAAATGACACCAGGCTGTCACTAGGGTCCTGCACAAGCTGTCACTTGTCCTGTACAAGACAGGAAATGGCACTTTCTCTGCCTCACCTTTTTTTGGTGCGCTGCTGGTTTTCTGAATGAAAAGCTCCCAGCTAAAAAGCTCAGTGTTACTCTGCTTTTTGCTGCTGCTTTTCATGAAGTAGCACCAATGGGAAAGCAACAACTGAGTTTCCAAAAGCAGAACGTTCAGGTTACTTTTTCTCCCAGAAAGAAAGAAAGGAATTTGGAAGGGTGAAGGCCGTAGCAAGAGCATGGAGGGCAACAAAGATGATTAAGGGATTGGAGCACCTCCCTTATGAGGAAAGGATGGAACTCTTTAGTCTGGAGAAAAGAAGGCAGAGAAGGGAGACCTTATTCACGCTTACAAGTATCTGAAGGGTGGGTTGAAGGAGGATGGAGCTGGACTCTTTTCTGTGGTTCCCAGTGACAGGACAAGGGCCAATGGGCACAAGATGGAACACAGGAAGTTCCATTCAAATATGAGGAAAAACTTCTTTCTGGTGAAGGTGACAGAGCCCTGGAACTGGCTGCCCAGGGAGGTTGTGGAGTCCCCTTCTCTGGAGACCTTCAAGACCCACCTGGATGCAGTCCTGAGTAATGTGCTCTAGGCAATCCTGCTTTAGCAGAGGAGTTGGACTAGATGATCTCTAGAGGTCCCTTCCAGCTCTGACAATTCTGTGATTCCGTGTTTTACATATTTTTTTACGCATGCCTTGCTCCACGTAACTCCTTACTGTCAGATACAGAACAGCGAGAATTCTCACCATCCACAATGCACCTAAGTGTGGCCAAGGGCGGAGGCTGGGGGGCAAAACCAGCAGACTGAAACACAAGGGAGAAACCTCAGAAAACAGAATAATTTCTCGGGAATGCTGTATAAAGCATTAAAATACAAAAATTAAAATAAAACTTTAAAAACACAGCACACACTTCAGACATTGTCCTCTACATAAAAGACCCAGACAACTGTCTTGAAACCTTTTCCACCACCAGTGTTTATTGGGAGTTTACTGCTTCTGGATCTTTTGCAAGGACTGCAGAAGAAAAATAATGAAACTAGAGCTCCCTGTTGTTTCTTTCCATTTTACACGGGTGACTGCACCAATTCTCCACTTCTACCAAAGAGAGCAAGACAAAAGAGAAAAAAAAAAACAACCAACCCAAAAATAAGGCAAGCTGCACGGGTGAGGTAGTAGGAGTGCTGTTAACTTCAACAGAACCAAAATTTCAGGTTTTACCCCATGTAGGGTTAACAGGAGCATGGGTGGCACCTGCATTCTCCGAGAGCATTGGGATGACATTTAATATTTCACATTTCAGCAACTGGAAGGTGAAGGGATGGCTTTTGACCCCATGCTGGACCACCTGGGCGTGTGCTGCATCGAATGCAGGCGAAGTTACACGCAGTGCCAGAGAATCTGCGAGCCCCTCATGGGCTACTACCCATGGCCTTACAACTACCAAGGCTGCCGTACCGCCTGCCGGATCATCATGCCCTGCAGCTGGTGGGTGGCTCGCATCATGGGGGTCGTCTGAGGGGAGAAAAAGCATCCCAGATCCCTGAGGAAACAGGCGGGAATGCAACGACGACAAACTGGTAAAAGACCACAGCCAAAGCGGCGGTCCCAATCCTGACCTTTAAAAATCATAAGTATGCGTTACTGCGCCCAAAGCAAAGTCAGATGTTCTAACTGAAAACACAAATTTTAATGTTAACGTTCCATTAGCTTTACAAGTGACCAGGGTACACCAGCACTTACTGAATTCAAAAGCTAAGACACCCACACCACCCCCCCCCCCCCAAAAAAAAAGGACAATATTAAAACTTTGCTCGTAAACTGGTTTAGCAGTCCAGAAGCTTGCTCATAAATCCAAATTCAGCCTCTCATACAAAAACCCTCTCTTTCCAAGCTAGATGTGAAAATTTACGTCCAATTAGGCGAGTAGCTCAACTCGTCCACTTGGGAGTACCTTTCATCCACGCAGCTTGCTTAAATAAATCACAAGTTAAGTTGCTCCCCGTTGCTATTCAGGCCGAGTTGCCGGGTCATTATGAATGGTTGTAAACCAATTACAGCATACCTTTCCCACAAAGCTGCTCCAGGGGACACGGGAAAGCGCGTATTGCGCTAAAGCGGAAACAAAGGGCAGGAAAAGGGGGCTGCGGAAGGGGAACGTGCGTGGCCGCGGAATCAAAACCCTTCGCACATCCCAACATCAGAGAAACCCCAGCATCAAGAATCTTGTATCCACGATACCGCTGTAGTGTCTAACAAGTATCTGCTACCTAGCTACTACAGCAAAAGTATTTACAGGCAGTGGCAGAGCGAAGTAGTCTCAAGACCCCTCAGCATCTACAGCAGCCCCTGTATTTATAAAACCTTGAATTAGACACTTGCGACACAAGATTACAACCCCTCTTTGTTCCACGTGGTTAGCAGCCACCCAGTCTAGCTCCCTGAGCTTCGCTGAAGCGAACCCCCCTTCCCCGCAAGACAGAAACTGCTTACCAGTAAGGAGGGGTGGGTGGGGGGGAAACCAGAAAGGAAATTGTTTGGGGTTTTTTTTTTACAAAAAAAGAAAAAGGTTTATAACCTCACCCCTTTTTTGCTTACTTGCAAAACTCTGCAACTACTGGGATTGATCCTATTACATACTAAATCTCTAAGGAAGGTACTAAGCTGAAACACCCACAAAGACGGAATGACTTAGGCTTTCTAGCCTTGAAAAACAAAGACAGGGCACGGCACTGCCTTCAGCCTCACAATAGGTCTGGAACTCTGTCACAGAGCCTATGGAGCCACCTACATGGGCTTGAAACACAGAACGGTCCGATTTTTCTTAAAGTTCATTTTTTGGAGCATTAGTTTTTGTGGCTAAACAGCTCTCGGGATGTCGCAAGCCTCGTAATGTTATTAGCACTGCGTGACACACAGAAAAGAGGAATTAATTTGACATAATCGCAGCTTAAAGAAAATAAAGACAACCGCGTGAGGAATGCTGAACTGCGTATCTAAAAAGCAAAGTGTTAAATGAGAATAGGATGAGAATAGAATTCAGTATTTTGCTCTATTGTAGTGTGTTTTTTTTAATATAAGCTTCACCTTCCCTTAATCTGAAGAACAGACTTGCTTTGAAATATTTAAATTAAAAACTTCTTAAAGTGGGATTTCAAGGCCTGTTAAATTTGAGTTTCTGCTTTCTTAAGATGAAAATGACCTTGATCATTATGTTGTTTTAGAAGTACATCATTCATATGCTTAGAAAAGTTGGTTTCCTTTTGTTTTGTTTCAGTTTTGTTTTTTGTTTGTTTTGGGTTTTTTTTACTGCAGATTAAACAAATACATTAAAAAACGGCAATCGCCTTCTGTGCTTTTTTCAATGTAGAAAGGGTGACAATACCTTTATGGACGTGTTCCAGAACTGGCTGGTGAGCGAAACATAGGGATCAGGAAGTGGAACACTGAAGACAAAGAGAAGGAAACGCGACAGTATATATACACACACACACATATATACACATTCTAGACCATTGTCTTTTAGAATCATAGAATCATGGAATCATTTAGGTTGGAAGAGACCCTTGGGATAATCGAGTCCAACCATCAGCCCTACTCTACAAAGTTCTCCCCTACACCAGATCGCTCAACACCACATCCAATCTACTCTTAAACACAGTCAGGAATGGTGACTCCATCACCTCCCTGGGCAGCCCATTCCACTGACTGACCACTCTCTCTGGGAAAATTTTTTTCCTAATGTCCAGCCTAACCCCACCCTGCTGCAGCTTGGGGCCATTCCCTCTTCTTCTATTGCTAATTGCCCTTGAGAAGAGACCAGCACCAGCCTCTCTACAATGCCCTTTCAAGCAGTTGTAGAGAGTGATGAGGTCTCAGCCTCCTCTTCCACAAACTAAACAGTTCCAGATCCCTCAATCACTCCTCATAAGACTTATTCTCCAGGCCCTTCACCAGTTTCATTGCCCTCCTCTGTACTCACTCCAGCACCTCGAGATCTCTCTTGTGCTGAGGTGCCCAGAACTGGACACAATACTCAAGGTGTGGCCTCACCAGTGCTGAGTACAGGGGGACAATCACCTCCCTACTTCTGCTGGTCACACTATTCTTTATGCAAGCCAGGATGCCATTGGCCTTCTTGGCCATCTGGGCACACTGCTGGCTCATGTTCAGCCGCTTGTACGCCAGCACCCATTCTGCATCTAAGGCCATCTTGAGGCAACCCATGAACCTGTGATTTTCTTCTCCCTGCGTTCCCCGCCCATTAAAAACCAAAACCAAACCAAAAAAACCCCACCAAAAGTCTCCAGAAGATGCTAAAAAACCCGATCTTGTAGGCAATTTCCACATCTACACTTTCTTAACAAAATTAACCTTTCCTAAACAAAAGCTTGTATCAGCTTTCTTTTCTATAGGCATTCACAAAGCATGTACGAAGTAACAAAAGCATCCTACTCATGGGTGCATTAAGCTGTCACGCACAGCGTGTACGTCTTGAGGATTCTTCTGTCTGCATCATGCCAAGAAAGCCCTGGTGATTGTACAAGAAGCAGACACACGACTTACACGGTCTGTGACTACTAAAATTGCCGGAACTACAATGCTGCCTAAAGTACGACACAGAGGGCACAGTTTATCCATTTCCAAAATAAATGCGACAAAATGCTTATCCTCGACTCATGCTTCAAGTAGGCGAATTTTTCTTCACCTACATACTGCATACAAGGTAAAAAAAAGTAAAGAAAACAAAACCCAACAAACCTTTTGCTGCAGCAAGGTTGAAAAAAATCTTATTTAAGCACAACATCTAATTTTGAAGGAAACATTCTGAGGCAACATAGGAACGACAATAAAACCAACGATCCAACAATATGAAAAGACATAGCAATATTCCCCGGAGTGGTGGCTCAGACTACAGGCCTAGCTCTCCACAGCGACCCCGCTCACTCCTGCACAGCACTTACTACCAATCGTAAAGACAAGTTGTCCACTGCCACTGCAAACAGAACACCTTACACGCTAAAGAGGTGACAACATCTCCGCATTAGGGCGGGAGGGATCTTCCTGGAATCTGTTCCTGCTAGCAGAAACCAGGTCAAAACCTTCCTTTGGCCACAATGTAGGGGAGGAGGAAAGAAAGAGGGATGAGCTTGTCACCTACAGTGTTTCCCAACCACAGGCGGGTGGATGTTAGAGCACTGTAATTCAACTATCCTTAAACTTAATTACCCATGTGATTGCTTACTAAGGGGATAAGGATGGCAGAGCAGATTAAAGGAGAAAAAGGGGCTAAATACAGGCTGGTGGAAAAGAGAAGGAAGACAGCCCACAAAGCCATGGGGCTAGAAAGACTGCAAGACGGTGATGGTAAGGTAGGAGGAGTCCTTCTTCTGCCTCTACAGCCCCCTTCCTCCCCACTTACAAGGAATGAATCCCAGTCTCTCCCTTTGTCCTTTTTGATATGGGAATCACCCTTTGCGTTCATTTACACCAAGAGAGTAAGATGCAGCTGGAAGGGGGGATATCTGCCTTCTGCCTTCCAGGTAACACTTCACTGCTGCTGCAGCACAAATAAATTCCAAGAAAGTTGTTCCAGTGAAGAACAGACTGATCACTTGTTCCGTGCAGTGGGGGATTAAAATAAAATAAAATAAAATATGTAGAGAAGCATAAAACTACAGCTGGCAAAGACCAGATTGTTGATTGGCACATTGGGGAGGGTGGACAGAATCTCTGCTCAGAAAGGGCAAAAGTCAGACTAAACCAGCACCCCCACCATCTTCTGCTTCCGAGAGGCTCAACTGCTCTTTTACAAGCACTGCACGTACACCAAAGAAGAGAGAGGCAGCCTTAAGCTGCAACAGACAGACATCTTCTACGATCCCCCCCCAGAACAGCAGGAGACAGTAATCCCATCTGTGGTATTAAATGGGAAAGCTACTATTGCCTCTTGCTGTCCCGTTCCCCTATTTGCAACATGACTACAAAAGTGAGCACTGAGGTGAAACTGTGTGAGTCTTGTCGACAGTACTATCTACAGATGACCATAAGGCTTGGGGGCAAAAAGAAAACGAAAAGCCAACAAAAACAAACTCTCAAGAGAAGTTTGAACACAATTAGAACATCATCCACCATCCTTGCAGGCCGTTCTCTGCCTCCAGCCAACACATGGCCAGTCCTGCAACAAATGCCACTCACCCTCTCTAGCCCCGAAGGAAATTCCCTTTGTCACTGGTACCCTTCACAGCCTCTATTCAACTTCCAAGCTCCCCTGATAGCTTTCTCTTGACCTAGGGCTTCTGGAACCATTCTGCACACGTATTTAGCCAAGGAAAAACATACACTGTTTACAAAGTTCATGGAAGCACCTTCATGGTTTTCAACGGAAAGAAGGGAGGCTTAGATTAGATACTAGAGAGAAATTCTTTCCTGTGAGGGTGGTGAGATGCTGGAACAGGTTGCCCAGGGAAGTTGTGGATGCCCCATCCCTGGAAGTGTTTAAGGCCAGGTTGGATGGAGCTGTAAGCAACCTACTCTGGTGGGAGGTGTCCCTGCCCATGGCAGGGGGCTTGGAACTCGATGATCTTTAAGGTCCCTTCCAGCTCTAACCATTCTATGATTCACAGCAACTTTATAGGTAAATTTTGCCAACTGCTTTTATCCAACCCCTTCCCAGCAGGAAAAAACCAACCCCCTACCCAGCCTCCTCCCAATTCCACCCCCTCCCATAAGACAACAAGGGCTGCCATTACCGGTTCACCTAAATTCTAAGGTGGAACGCACAGATTATCCGTTGGTGCTCAGAAACATGCTGGAATTATGTTTAGACCTGCCAACTTGGCTTGCGGGGTTGAGATGGACAGGAAGGTTGACCACTTGATTGCTACACATTTTAGCCTGAAGCTAGAGCATGACATTTGCATTCCATGTGCCTCAAGAGTACATAAGGAGTAATGCATTTCACTTTTTGCCTTAAGCTAAGGGAATCAAATCCTGAAGCAGTGAAACAGGACCCACTTAATACAAGAATATACTGTGCTTATCTGACAAAATATTCCCAATGTCTTTCTGCAAGTGAAGGTAGGCAGAGGAACCTCTACTGTGCTCTCTTCAGTAAGTAAGGACAACCTGATTGGCAGGAAACACCCTCAAATTACTTTTTCATTTCTTTTTAAGAGATTTTTATCTTGACTTTTCCCATAGCAAGTCTTTGCTAAGAGCTGCTAAGTGCTCTGAATGACATCCATAAAGCAAGGCTGGCCGCCAGACAAGAACCCAATTTTGTGACAAAGTGAAGCACTCAGACGTTTGTCTTCCTCCTACATCAGAAAGGAAGAAATGCCTTTCAGAGCATAAATAAAAAGCAGCAAAGCACTTATCCAGGAGAATCAAGTTCAAGTCCCTGTTCCAAATCAAGTTGACTTCAATGCTAGGATCCCATATGGATGGCAAATGCTGTAGGTACCGAGCAACCAGAGACCCAGAATTCTCCAAAGAGCAAGAAATTCCCCACTGAGGCTAACAACTCCTCACTGGAATATGCTGCAGGAATATGCCCTTTGAGAAACTCTTCCAAGAAGCAGACAATGCTCAGTAAGAGTGAAGAGGTACAGGCACACACAAACACTTCCTAAATTCAACCCACCTCCCTTCGTCCAAGCCCAGACCTGATCTGGGTGTTCCTGCTCCGGCAGGGGGATTGATGACTAGATGATCTTTCAAGGTCCCTTCCAATCCCTGATATTCTGTGATTCTGTGAAAACATTCAGTTCTGAAGGTCATCAAATTCAGGCTTTGGAAAACAGGAGTCTATTCGCTTGCACTACAGGATAACCATGATCTAAGTGCACCAAGAAAGCCATACCCTACAGCTGCCAAGTATGACATTCGGAAGTTCGCAGATATGACATACATGCTAAAACAAGTTCTCAAAATTATACATTTTTTTTAAGATCTGTGGGATTTTAAGGTCTTGGTATTTACCTACTGCACAGATATAGTAACAACACTAGGAGAGAAGAAAAAAAATCACTGCGCTTCCCCACCATTGCTCCAAAACTTAGATTCCTGGTCCTCAGGAGGAACAGAACACATCCTTTCTTCCTCCTCCTCAGTTTTCAATCACCTTTTACATACATTTATTACTGTAACAGCTGCAGACTTAACTTGTCCCATTAAAACACCTCTTCTAATAGCCTTTATATTTTACCAAGCTAATCAAATTGCCCCTGTAGTAAAAGAACATGTCCAATAGGTAGAAAACAGACAGAACAAGCAATCTGGAACAGCCTGGGTAGTTAGCAATGCAAGGAAAAGCACCAAACTTAAAGCAGCTTCCCATGGTCAGCAAAGAACAAAGTGGCTTCAGGGGACTTGTCAACACTTGCAATTCATGAGGTTTTCCAGAATCACAGGATAATGAAGCATCTCTGAATTCCCAAGAGACAGGAGCATGTGGAGTAGGCATGTTCTTAAGCTCATGTTCCCTTCACAGAATTACAGAATGGTTGAGGTTGGAAAGGACCTCTAGAAGTCATCTTGTCCAACCTGCCCTGCTCAAGCAGGGCCACCTAGAACAAGGTGCCCAGGACTGTATCCAGCCAGCTTTGGAGCATCTATAGGCTCTTGCAGACTTGTATCCAAGCACAGAGAAGACTAAGAGTCGATTAGATGTGGTGTTGAGGGATATGGTGTAGGGGAGAACTTTGTAGAGTAGGGCTGATGGTTGGACTCTATGATCCCATGGGTCTCTCCCAACCTGAATGATTCTATGTTTCACAGACACTACTTATATTTCTCAGTTCATAATGGAAGAGCTCAACTGAAGGAAACAAGGACATGTGGGCTCTTTTCTAAAATATAAACAGCTTCCCATACTCTGAAAGAACAGAATTCAAAGCAACCGCTCGCTCTCCTTGTTTTCAAGCAACTGTGAGAAATCCTTTCTGAATACAGAAGGCAGACAGAGGACCCGCTTTTCTGTAGAGATTTCCAGCCACAACTCACCTTCTCCCGTCACACGTGACCACGGTTCAAGCTATAACCCAGGTGGAAGGATTCCATAAGCAGAAATTTCATGTCTTCCTTAAGAGTAGAAATTTCATGCTCTTCACCGAATGCAAGTCTTGCTCCCACACACACCAGTTTAATAAACCCCATCATATTCACATCCTTACCTACATGTAAGCTGGCTGCTGCTCACGGCCTGGGTGAGTGTACAACCTGCTGGATCGACCACCGGTTGGATGGACGGTCCCAAAGAGCGGTGCTTAATGGAGTTAAATCCAGCTGGTCACAAGTGGTGCTCCTCAGGGCTCACTATTAGGACCATTCCTGTTTAATATCTTACTGATCTTGAAAATGATATAGAGAGCACCACCAGTAAGTTCGCAGATGACACTAAGTTGGGTGGGAGTGTTGATCTGCATGAGGGCAGGGATGCTCTACAGAGGGACTTGGATAGACTGAATAGATGGGCCAATGTTAATGGCATGGCCTTCAACGAGGTCAACTGCCAGGTCCTGCACTTGGGCCACA